>JAQZBX010061968.1:0-16992 GCA_029593785.1 Cabassous unicinctus
ATCTGACTGCAAAGGCATTGTTCTAGCTGATATATATACATATTGAGAATTAGCAGCATGGTTTATTGTTTCAGTGGACCTAAAAACAGAATGAAGCACTGAATCAATGTACTTTGGGTATTTCTTTAAATTATTCCAGCTCATTTAACCACAAACCAGAGAATCTCATATTTTGAAATGTGAATGCATTCTCCTAATACAGAGAATGGCCAACAAGCGTTATCTGGAAGGTCCCTACAGGATTTATTTCTTCTCTGAAATGACAGGTTATATCAATTGTTAATCTGCAATAAAGACATTTGATCACTGAGACCTGTAGTTCAGAATTATACACAGAGCAAACAGCAGCTGTTTAAAGTCATAATTTTGCAGTTTCTTTGCAATTAAAAACAGTCTTCTTGGAAATTGGCTGTTGGTCTGCCAGTAAGTCACTTGGGGACTCATTAGAAAGCTTACTGATAATTGTATCATAAAAATATTATAAATGTTTTCACAAAGCCAGTAAACACGTAATTGTCTAGGTGCTTCCGAAGATGATTCATCAGGGCATACCTACCATACTTTTGAGGCCATTCCAGAAGTGCCAGCTTTGTTGGGCAGCCACCAGTGCATCTATCTCCATTTTGCCTGGTGGTTTTTGCAATTACTCCTGGAAGAGGTGTCTGGGGCAGACCACTTTACAAGCAACATGGAAAGTTTTCTTCAAAGTCTAAGGCCTCCCCAGGTAAAAAGAGTGACTGAACACAAAGCACTCAACTTCACTGTAGAAAAGAATATTTTACTATTGAAAATGGGAAAGGCTTTAAGAAACCTTTGGGGTGTTTTCTTTAAAAGCTGTTAACCCCAGAGAGAATGAGAAGTGGATCCTTGCTAATATGGTTGATCTATATTCATCCAGCTATTCATCAGTTATTCCCTCAATTCTGATATACTGGATAATTATTATAATAGCCTACCATATTCAAAGTTCTAATTGAGGCACAAATCAACTAATAATCCAGGTAACATATGACTGTGAAAAATGTGCCTCATCTTAGAACATGGAAACTTTTTTCCATGTGATATTTATATTGTAACATTTTAAGTAATTTTGTTCAGTTTTATAATTTAAAATCATGCTTTTCTACAGTTTACAATTACTCATAAAACATAGTACAGAATTTTTATATATGAACACAATTTACTGTTGGGTATGCGGTCACATATTTGTTACTAGATGATCCATAAATTATTTATATCTAGCTTTGAAAAGCTATGTAACACTATAAATTTACATATAGTTACATATGTACTTATAAATCTATATGCATATTACGAACCTAACATATATAGATACATATAATACATTTAGGCATCTATATTAAAACATATGTGAACATATTAATAAAAATCAGTAAAAGGTTTTCTTAATTGATTTGTTTGCTTTCACTAATATTAAATTTGTTTATATATTGAAGCAAACACTAGGAGACTGATGGGGAAGATAACTGGTGAATTAGATAATATTGAAAACTGATTTATGATTCAAAATTACACCATGGTAAAATTGAGAAAGCAAGTAATTTCCATTTGAACTAAATGATAAATGCTTTTAACGTCATCTTAAAATGTGTTCTTTGTCATTTTGAAAGGGATAAATGTATAGACCCTGTTCCAAATTAATAACATGAAAATACCCTGACATAATGTATCTCTGCTCCATACAAAAATTTGTTTAGTTATTGAACAATTGATATTTTTGCTTATTTTAGAAAGTAAAATATATGAGACATGCAATGAAATATGTTCTTCTCATTCCTTTACCACATTTATCCATATCCCCCCCAAAGAACACTGTTACAAATTTCTTAATACACACACCAAAAAAATCCAAATCAGAGTTAAAAAAAATCAGGGCCAGGTGGATTATTTTGGCAAAAAGTTATGCACATATTTAAACTCAACTAGAATTATTGTCTTATTTTGGGATCCCCTTAGCACAGAGTCTGGAACAAGGACTATGTAATTAATTTGAAAGGTGAGCTTGGGAAGCAAAAATGAGGATAGTTAGGCAAAGAAGGGCCAGTGATAAAATAAAATGTGTTTTATTAAGTGATGCTGTGGAGAACAGGAACTGTCTTTCTGGGTGCTCTCTGAGAACCACAAAGAATATTCAATTCAGAATCATGTCTGAAATGTCAAAGGCTCAGGCATTGATCCAATGAACCAGACCCCTGTGACTGAGGTTTGCCCTGCGGCCATTGGCTCTTCCTTACTTTCAGGTTCTGTCAGCTGGCATAATGAGGAGCTTCCCATGGCATTGGAGAGATCCCATTGAAGAAAAGTGAATAGAATCTGAAGTCAGCATTTGAAATCCTCAGCATGCATGGCTGTGCTGGAACCAAAGGTGGATGGAAGGTCGCAAAAACATCTGCCACACTTTTGAAGCATGGTCTGAAAGAAAATGGTTCAAAGATTCCTCAAAATTACTAGTTTGTTGCATAAGTATCAATTGACAAGACTGGAGGGTTTGGAAAGGTGAGACTAATATGTCAAGCATGAGTTTTGTGTCTGGTCTGTGGTTGGATCTTGTAGAGCCTGCTGCCATTTGCAAATTTCTTCATCCTCTCTTAAAAATGAAGGAATAAAATCTCAAATAAAGCACAGTGTAAGCAACAGGTCAAAAAAAAAATAGAATCAGATTTAGGACACCCCTAAATCCAAGCCTAAAGAATTGCTGAATTTGGATGTAATGTGATCAGAGTGTGTGAGTGACAAATGCTCACACACATACATGCACACACACACACACACAATCTATCCTGCCATGCCCAAAACAAATGCTCAGACTTCCTCACAGCACAGATATCTATGAGCAGCATTTCACAGAGCTGAGATAACTCATGACCAATGTTGAGCACAGACTCCAAGGAACTATTGTAAGAAACACAGGACACTATATACAACTACTTACCTAGGACCCAGCATAAAATGACTCACTTCCACCACTGTGGTCTAGATACAAGCATAAGGTTCTGAGGCTCCAAGCTCAGAAGCATTTTTGACAAAACATCCCTATATATTTAAATCCCATTCTTCTGTTCCACCCTCATGCCGTTTTGTGGAGAAGGAGATTTATCTGTTCTATCAAAGCCTGTTAATTCTCAACATATATGCCCTTGGCTCTATCCAGTGGTCCTATGCCATCCCAGGACCACCTAACTACTCATGGATTTTTATCAGGAAGAAAGAAGATAATATATGAAGACATAGAACAATCTTCCTAACCATTATGGATATAATTATCGGGACTCACTGCTGCTAATTATTACTAATTATACTGCTAATGTTGTCTAGGTCTCTACTATCTTGATATTTTAGAGTGGCACTGTCCAATATTGTAGCCCCTATCCACAGGTTTAAATTAACTAAAATTAAAGAAAATGAACACTTCAGTTCATCATTCACACTTGAATCAGCCACATTTGAAGTATTGACCAGCTGTGTGGCTAGTGGCTACCACAGAAGCCAGCCCAGAGCTAGAGCATTTCCATCTTCTCAAAATGTTCTGTTGGGTAGCACTGTCCTAGAAGATCCAGACAAATGAATCTGTGGGAAAATATCCATAGATGAGGAAGCTTAGAATCATCATCACTAATAAAACTATGTAAACAAGCTGGTGTTTATGGGCCAGATGCCTTACACCTTTTCAAGTATGTCTGCAATGAAAATGATTGGGAGCATGTACCATCTATAAGTAGCTTTTAAAACTCCACATCTCCTTTAACAATATATATAAATTTTGAACTGAAAAATATATATTGAATCTCTTGTGTGGTGAAGAAATGAAATAAAATAAGCAACACATTGCATAAAAGTACTCAGAAACTTGTATATATGTTGGAACTTTGTATGTTGAAAGTATAAAAGATTTTCATCAGGCCTTTTTCTCATTTTCAGATGAAAACAACCCAGAGCTGGGTATAAAAGTATATTTTAATATAGTAAATATTTATTTTTTCTTATCACTAGAGTTCAGATACAGGCTAGAACATTTAGTAAACCTACACAAAGTTCTGCAAATCACATTTACATGGCTTTACAAAATCCCTCTCCATCAATAATTAGTTAGAAGCACCTATTTCAGGTTATTAATATAAATTCTGACTGGGATGTATAAAAATGAATATGGCATATTTGAGAAAGAGCGATAAAGAGACACAAAGAGATAAACAGAGAAAGAAAGAGACAGAAATAGAGAAACAGAGCATGTTAAGGAGAGAATAGGAAAGACAGAGGGCTTGGAAATGCTCCAATATCCACGCAGATCAATAAATCTACTAGAAAAAGTAAACAGTTGAGCTTTTCATGTGGTACCATGTACACGGAACCATCAAATAATTGCCAAATTTTCAGCAGCATGTGTAAAGATACAATCAGTATATCTGAAGACAGTTTCAAGATCAAATGAATATGTGAGTTTTTTCATCATTCTTAACATTAATGATTATTTTTCACATCTCTAATATCTTGCAGGCCAGTTAACTTATCCTGTTATAGGATTGTGATAATGGTATGAAGTATCAGATAGAATATTGCTTCTACTTTAGATAAACAATTTCTATTCATCCTAGATTTTATTTGCATTAACCTCTGTAACATCTTCTTCAGCTGTCATAGTTTGCCTCACTTGAGTGTTGTTTTTGTTCTTATCTGATTCATCTTTGTAAAGTATAATCTCCCCAAAGGTGAAGACTATGTATTATTTATTAATGCTATTACCTGTAAAGGTTAATTCAATCATGCCCAGATAAATTACATTGTCACAAATAAAAGTTGTTTCTGATAGCAATGATATATCCTTATCTCAGTGTAAAGGTCTTAAAATATATTGTTCTAGGCATAAAGAGGACAATTAATAGGAAAGAATAACTAAATTCAACCCATCTCCATTATGAGTAAAGCAAATCAAATCTCCATCTCACACTGGCTATGTCCATAGCCTAATATACTTACACTACGGACATTTCTTTAGGGTTAATACAGATAAATAACAATTGAGGCTCATGATACCTGACTTTCATACCACACACATAAGCTGTCAGCAAATATTCAATGTTATATTTTCCAAATACATCCAGAATCTAATTACTTATATACCCCCACCACATCACCCTGGGTTCCCTAGGTTGTTCTCACTCAGTTGTTCTCTAGAAGTCATTCAGGGACTCCCAGTGGATTACATCCTTGCTACCTTATGCTCTG
This sequence comes from Cabassous unicinctus, assembly GCA_029593785.1. Classification (NCBI taxonomy): domain Eukaryota; kingdom Metazoa; phylum Chordata; class Mammalia; order Cingulata; family Chlamyphoridae; genus Cabassous; species Cabassous unicinctus. The sequence continues at coordinate 5,245 of JAQZBX010061968.1, forward strand.
AACCAGCACAGGTGTGGTTCTTTAAGCACAGAAGTTGAATCAAGTTGTTTCTTTGCTCAAATGCCCCCACATCATCCTTTATCACTTAGAATAAATGTGAAAATACTAAAAACAACCCCAAAGGATGACCTTGACATGATGACCATCCATCACTTTCCTCTCCTGCATTCTCTCAAGAAGCCACTGTACTCCAGGCCATTGTCCATCTTGCTTTGTCTCACAGGCAGCTGCACACACTTTCTCAGTGCTCTATCACTTGTTGTGCTCTCCCATAAAATGCTACCTCCTCAGATACCTGCAGGACTCAGTGCTCATTTTCCTTTGAATGTCTGCTCAAAATGTCACTTTTTCCAAGAGGGCTTAATTGACCTGGCAGTACAAAAGAGTATGCACTTCAGCAAGATATTTATTCCTTGCCTTGCATTTACTCATTCATGCCTTGTATGTACCCTCAACTAAAACTTAAGGGCATGTCCTCTTGGATTTTTTCACTGTCCACCTTGAAGAGAGCCTGCTCAAAAAATATTTTGAATGAATAAGTAAATGAACAAATAACTAATCAGTCATTAGGCTTGTCTGAGTCAAGAACCTGTTACCGCGATACAAATTTTTGAAAGGAAAATAAAATTCAAGAAATGCATTGATTTATCACAGATGAGAAAATGAATGTCATGAAATTCACATGCAGTTTTCATTTGTTCTAGTTTTGCCACTGGCCATGTTTAGGCAAAGGGCTCCTCTTAAAGACTTTTCTTAAGCCCAACATCACTTCCTTATTCCTAAGGGTGTATACTAGTGGATTCAGCACTGAGGTTGCAGTGGTGTGAACTATGGCCGCAAACCACTCTTGTATGGCAGTGGTGGCAGAGGCAGGGGGGATGTAGGTGAATCCCAAGGTCCTATAGAAGAGGTATACAACCACGAATTGGCTGGCACTGGTGGACAGAGTCTTGTGGAGCATACTGCAGGACTGGTTCTTGAGCAGAAGGAAGCCAATAATGTAAAAGTAGGAGAGGAGGGCAAGCAAGCAAGCCACCATGGCCAAGATTCAAGTGAGAGTGGAAACGAGCCACTCATTGAGCCTGATGTCACCACAGGCCAGTGACTTGACATCACAGAAGAAGTACTTGAGTTTCTGAGAGCCACAAAAGTTCAGATGAGCAGTCAGGACTGAATTTATCAGAGTATAAAAAAATCTGGTGCACCAGGCCATAGCTGCCAGCAGAGCACACACCTCAGGGTTCATGATGATGGAGTAGCAGAGTGGATAGCAGATGGCCAGAAAGTGGTCAAAGCCCATGATGGCCAGCAAGATGGATTCTGTGCCTCCCAGAATGTGGATGAAGTGCATCTGAGTGATACAGCCAAGGAAATATATGGCCTTGCACATGGAGAGGAAGTTTGCCATGAGTTTGGGGAAGGTCACCAAAGAATAGCAGATATCCAGGCAGGAAAGATTTCCCAGGAAAAAATTCATAAGGGAGTAAAGTCTTGGCTCTGAGATGACTATCACTAATAAGGTCCCTCTTACAAACAGATTTGTCAGATAAAGAAAGAGGAAAATCATGTAGATTACAGGTTGCAACTTCTGAACACATGGCAATCCCAAAAAAAGAAACTCATTCACTGCAGTGATGTTCTCCATTGCTTTTGGCAGAAAGGACAATCATAACAATTAGCACATGTGCTCCAGTATATTGTATACTGGTAGTTAGATCAGGTTATCATGTGGAAAGATGTAAGTGTGAGCTAGGTTAAGCAGATTGAATAGAAGTTGTATTCATTTACAAAAAATTACAGAAATAGAAATATGTGCTAGATTCTGTGAAATAAGAATATCTATATTCTAAGTGATACATATAAGTAAGCATACTCACAATGTTGTGAAACCTTGAAAGCAGTGCATAAGAAGTAAAGTCAGATAGTCAAAGAATACATATTAAAAGTAAGAAAAACAAAATGCAGTCTGGCCTCACCTATGGCATAAAAATTAATATATTTCATCAAAGCCCATCAAAGATACATTTGTAGAAATTGAAAACCTCTTTTAATGGAGGCACGAGGCACACTTATTATTTCTGCGTCTAGTAGGAGCATGACATTGTCTAGACCCAAATGTCCTCATTTGTCCTAAAAAGAAGAAGAAGGTTCTCCACAGCCTAAGCCTTTGATGAACAGAGAAGACATTAAACATACACACTTCAAACCACACATAGGTAGAGTGAGCTTAGCCCAGCAGACTTGCTGAGGGCAATTACAAAGAAAGTACATGCAGGAAGGAGGAACACAAGTCTTGAGAAGCCTCGAAAGTTGGAGACCCCTGCAGACACCAGAATAGTCAGCCCTGGAATGAGAGAATCTCCCACAGACTGTGAGTTGCTATGGAAACATCAGAAATTGCATATTTCTTTAATGTAAATAAAATAAGGAGATTTTCAGACAAACAATACATTTTAAGACTTACCATCTGTGGGTCTTCAATTAAAGAGATTCTAAATGATGTACTTCAAATAGAAGGAAAGACATATCAGGTGAAATATAAGGGATGCAAGAAGAAATAAATTCAAAAACATTGGTCAATGACTGAAAAGAGCAAGGCAAGAGGCAGCCACTGAGGAGGTAGGAAAAAAGTAGGTTGACTGCAAGGACAAGCGGGCCTTGAGCCTGGAACCTGGGAAAGTGACCTTATACTCTCTGCCCACAAAAACCTCCTGTTACTAAATTATCCCAGATAACTCAACTTGGTCAAATATGAAGAATAAGTAGGAAAAGTTCTGCATCCACCTAAAGGTATAATAAGAAAAATAGGAAAATAGAAAATCAATATATCAACAGAAGAAATCTTGCCTGAAAAAAAAGTTTTTAGTGAAATATAGGGAAACTGTAGCACAACATTCCAAACTGAAGCAATTGAAACCGTGAGAGAATACTTTTTAAATAGGCAAAGAATATGCAAATGTGCAAAACAAATTAAATTTCAGTGATATATCATTTTGACAAAGGTTGAAATGTATAAGATTATTTATACTTGAGGGTGTTAATTATATACAGGTGTGAGTGCAAATTGATTCAATGTCTGTGGCACAATTTACCAATAATTATCAAAAATGGAATGTTCACAGACTTTGAGCAAAGAAGTCCAATTCCAATCATTTGTTTTTCAGATGGTTTGCACATGTCAAAAAATATATATGTACCATTGTATTCTTTTAAGCATGGCAAAAGATTGAAAATAAACTAAATAACCATCCTTGAGGAAGTGGATAAATCCTTTTTGATACAAAACAAATCTTAAAATAAACTAGGTTGCTCTATGTGGTGTACTTCACCACATACACACAGACAAAACACAAACACAATTTAAATGCACATATGCAAATTGATTTAGTTTAAACAAAAACTGAACGATTAAACATGAGGAAACTCAAAGATTTTCTAGCTAACGACTTGTGCCCTAAGTCCACTTGTTCTACCCTAGTAACTTTCACAACCTAAATTCAAAGAGTTACTCTCACTCACTCCATATAATGACCCCAAATTCTTTCCATAAAAAAGATCTTCTAATGTAATTTCTTTTGTTCAACCTACAGGCCATGCCAATTCCCTATACTCTTTACACCTTTCTATGCACATCTTGGAATAAAGAAAGCTTTTTGGTGCATAGGGGAATCCAAGATTCAAAGCTGTGTAGACTTTTCACCTCTTTGAATTAACAAAGAGTTTGGCTGCTCAAAGCCTCATATGACAAAGAACTTATATCAACAGACTTTGCCTTTTCTTATTTGAATAGAAACTAAGCAAGTTGACTCCCCTCTGAATTTCTCCAGATGTGGATGCCTCGGCACCTCCTCTCAAAGGCCATTTTCTCTCGTTTAGTTTTCCATAAATATTAATTTATTTTTATGTGCTATGATAACACTGTGTCACATTTAACAAAAATAAAAATTTGTGCAGAGCTTTGTGTTGTTCACTAAAAGAGAAAAGAGAAGAGAATATATATGAAAGAGAAGTTAAAACACCTACCCTTGGGAATCCTCGCAGGTACAAAGCATGTCATCACTTAGAAATTACATTCAAATACTAAAAGATGTTATAGTTTAAGCTTAGTACTTTGGGCCCAGGAAAGCTATATGATACTACTTGAGAGTTGTCAAATGAGGAAAAGCAAACAAAACAAATATCTTAAAAACAAAACAGAAAAGAGATTTGAAAGCACCTAGCAAGAAAGAGAGGTTATCTTCAAGGTAGCAGCAGTTAGACTGACAGCTCATGTCTCCATGACAATAATGGAAACAGAAGTCAGTGAAGTGAAACACTCATTGTACTTAAAGTCAATATCTATCCATAAAGAATGGTATAAAGGGAAATTGCATATTTCTCTAATGTAAATAAAATAAGGAGATTTTCAGACAAACAATAAATTTTAAGACTTACCATCTGTGGGTCTTCAATTAAAGAGATCCTAAATGATTTACTTCAAATAGAAGGAAAGACATATCAGGTGAAATATAAGGGATGCAAGAAGAAATAAACTCAAAAACATTGGTCAATGACTGGTAAATCTAAATAAGCATTGACTGTATAAAGCTTGATGATGTTGGCTGGTGTAAAAAGACAAATAAGTAGTATTTTTTTAAAAACCTACTATACAAAAGAAAACATGTGATACAATTTCATGTGCAAAAACATAAAAGAAGAAAACCACAGAGCCAAACTTCTACAATAGCAGAGGGAAATAAAAACAGATGATAAAACATCTTCAGTCAAACCAAAAGAAGTCAAGAGAAAAAAAAAAAGGCTGAGCAATTGAAAGAACAAAATTGAGTAAACATTGGTTCACAAAATTTTCATGCATAATAATTAAAATAGATATGAATGGACAAAAAGCCACAATTCAATGAGAAAGATTATGAGGCTGCATTTTTTAAAAGATATGATAACAAGGGGTTTTCCACAATCAGGTGTTCAAGTAAAGATTACAACTTGCAGAGGAACTGCAAACTGGTAGAAAGGATGATGATACCTCAGAAAATATTTTTGCTAAAATTTTCTTGAGCTCAGAATAAATACTGGCTATGATTAGAAGAGAAACTGACAGATTGTTCTTACAACCTCCTGAATCACAAACCTTCTCAATGATAATTACTTTATATATGCACATACATTGAAGATCACAGATTCTGGAACCAGGCTATTAGGGATTTGAATCCTGGTTCTGTTACCCTTCAGCATTGTGATCTTGGGCAAGTTACTTGGCCTTCCTGGGCCCCAGTTTCCTCTTCTATGAATTGTAGATGATAATAGTAATTATAAATAGTAAAAACTTCATTTTATTGATCTGAAGATTAATTAAAAATTTGTAAGCAAACATACTATCAATAGATTTTAGAAATGGATGGATGGATGGATGGATGAATGGATGACAGATAGATATAGATAGATAGATAGATATAGATTCCCATGGCTAATAAGAATTCTAAATAAGTATGTAGTCCTTTTCCAAGGAAGAACAGAAAGAACCTGTGTTCATGAGAATCATAGTCTGCAAACCTTCATCACATATCTCTATAATTTTACTCTGCTCTCCTGCAGTATGATACTTGTTCAAGGATTACTATTTATCAAAACCCAAAAGATTTTCTTTTTTAAAAATATTGACAATTTGATTCTAAATTAACACAAAGAAATAGGGAGTCGTATAATATCTAAACACTTTAATAAAAAAACAAAAAGGTGAAGAGGAAGGAAATTTCCATTCCTCATATCTTGTCAAAGCTATTGTGATTAAAACTTTAGGCCATCAGCATAAATATTTACAATGAAGCCAAGAAAACAGCTTAGGTAGTTTATAAACAGATCCACTTATATTCGACATCCTGAAATTTGATAGAGGTGTCATTACATATCAGGTGGAGAAAAATCAGTTCTGGAAAAACTGACTACTACTTTATTTATTTAAAAAGATAAAACTAGATAATTTCCCATCATCTCTCCTCCTCTCAGAAAATGACAAATGAATTGGGGACTTGAATATGTAAAGTAAAAATTTTAAACATTTATGAAAATCTATTGGAGAATTCCTCTATGGTACAACAATTTAGATTCATTGAGAAAAGAAAGCCACATTTGAACTACAGTAAAAAAAAAAATTTAGAAAACAATTCTGTGAGAAACACCATTAATGATGCTAAAAATAAGGCAGACCAGGAAACTTACAGCACAAAAAGTATAGCTCCTGCACTCTCTCTAATGCAAAATAGAAATACATATATAAAAGAGCTACCATAAATCAATTAAAAAATTGCAAAAGTTAACAAAGAATGTTAAATAGACAATTCACAGAGAAAGAAAATAAAATGACTGTTAAAATATGAATATGTGCTCAGCTTCATTAAATCACGGATATTCAAATTTAGAAACATTGGAATATGACTCCACCTTCATTGGTTTAGCAAAAATTAAAAGTATGAGGAGAAGATGGTGGGAAGACGGCATTGCATTAAGCAGATTAAGCTCAGCTTTCTCACAAAAACTTCAGAGAAAGACTCCATATCTGTCTGACGGACCTGTTTGGAGGTTAGCAGACCAGTAGAGTGTTACACAACTCCCAGGAGGGTAAGAGACAGAGGGACTAAGAACCTGAAACAACAAACTAAACTTCCCAGCTGCCCAGACAGACTACCCTCCCCCATCTCCAAGATATTCAGCAGGGGTATACTCCTGGCTCATTTCAGCTGACTGAGAGGGGAGCAGACGTCTTCCTCTCTGCCATCTGTTACAGGGGAAAAGGGAAGGTGATTTGGAGGGCTTTTCTTTAATGAAATTGGCCAGTGGAGCCCGCTTTGAATCTTCACTCTGGCCAGAGGAAAACAAAGGAAAAACAAGAGAGATATACCTCTCTGGAAAAGTGCATCAGCAAGCACCATCTGCTGGCCAGTCTGGAAATTACATGGTCAGAAACTGCTTAAGAGCTCTCTTTACCCCACACCTGGGAGACAGTCTGCAACCCATTAGTGAGTACCTAGGACAATTTTGATAACTTAAGTGGGGTAATATTAAAGACTTAGGATAAGTTGAACTAAATATCAAGAAGACCTGTGAAAAAATAAAAACAATAGGCAAAAGAGAGAAGTTGACCATCAGAGTAAATGCACCAACATATCAGATGCCCATACATTAGCAAAAAATTACAAGTCATACTAGGAAACAGGAAGAGATGGCCCAGCCAAATGAACAAACCAAATATCCATAAGAGATTCAGGATTTGAGACAATTAATCAATGATAAGCACACAACTCCCTAAATCAATTTTAAAAATTCAAAGAAAATATGACTAAAGAGATAAAAGATATTAAGAAGACACTGGGAAGCATAAAGAACTATTTGAAAGACAGCAAAGAAATGTAACAGACCTTATGGGAATGAAAGACATGATGGATGAGATTAAAAATAAATTAGAGGCATGTAAAAGCAGATTTGAATTGCTTGAAGACAGAATTAGTGATTTCAAAGACAGAGCATCTGAACTGGAAAAGACAGGAGACTAGAAAGAGAAAAGAATGGAAAAAAATGGAAGAGTGTCTCAGGGAATTGAATGACAATGCACAATGCAAAATAATATGTATTACTGCTGTTCCAGGAAGGAGAAGAAAATGGAAAAGAGGCAGAACGAATATTTGAGGAAATAATGACTGAAAACTTCCCAACCCTTATGAAGGACATAAATATCAATATTCAAGAAGGACAACACACTCCAAACAGAATAAACATTAATAGACCTTGCCTGAGACAGCTACTATTCAGAATGACAAATGTCAGGTATAAAGAGAAGATTTGAAAGCAGCAAGAGAAAATCAAACCATCATATAGATGGGAAACTCAATAAGATTAAGTGCCGACCTCTCATCAGAAACTATAGATTTGAGAAGAAAGTGGTATGATGTATTTAAGGTACTAAAAGAGAAAAAAGGTCAGCTAAGAATTCTGTAACTGGCAAAGTTGTCCTTCAAAATGAAGGGTAGTTCAGAGTCTTCACAGACAAACAAAAACTGATAGAGTATGTTACCAAAAGACCAGAATTACAAGAGATATTAAAAGGAGTGTTGAAGACTGAAAGGAAAAAAACAAGGGTGAGAAATGTAGAGATAAGTACCAGGAAACTCAGAAAAAACTAAAAGAAGCTAAACTAAAAATAAAATAAAATTAGTGGATTGGGACATTCGTAAAAATGGGAAAAAATTAAAAAAAATCCTTTTGTAAAAGAAATTATTCTTTTTTCCTTTTATCACTGTATTATCGGATGTCCAGTGTACCATGAAACCTTCCCCCTCTCATTCCCCACTGTCTCCCAAATTTTTCCTATTAATTGTATTTTGTTATTATATGGGTTTCATATTCAAGAAAGGTTTAGATCACAGAAGGGTTAAAAGGGGGGCTGCAAAGGATCATTGGTGGGGGTTGTCTGGGATGGGGGATTCATGGGAGTAAGTCCATCTGAATATACATGAAAGATATAAAATTGTTTAAATGATTAAGGGATGGGGCATGGTCACGGTGGGTAGACAATTACTCAATAAATGAGGGAATCTGAATTCCCAGCCTGGAGAGCTCTGCTACATTCCCCAAGGGAGCAGCAACAGTCCCCTGAGTGCAGAGGCCATGTCTGGTAAAAGAGGATGGCCCACTGATGGTTTCTTTTTATTGAGGACTAGCCTTGTGATTATTTGCTCTTCTAATTGAAACTTAGCCTACTGTTATGGGGTGCCTAAGGGTTGCCAAGTGAGAGCCTCCTTGTTGCTCAAATGTGGCCTCTCTCTAAGCCAAACTCAGCATTTGAATGCATTATCTTCTCCCCAACGTGGGACATGACTCCCAGGGATGAGCCTCCCTGGCAACGAGGGATTAATGCCAAGTGCCACTGGCAACATGTTTGGAAAAAGACCTTGAATAAAAGGGGGAAATGGTAAAGAGAATTGAGTTTAGATGGCTAAGAGACTTCAAAGAGAGTCAGGAGGTCATCCCAGAGGTAATGCTTATGCACACATCAGTAGGATCTCATAGAACACCAAAGTGGATATCACCCCACACAGAGGGACCCCTGAGGGCTCTGGAGACACCCAGGTCCTATATAAGTGGAGATAGCCCCAGAGATTGATGCCTAATTAGTGGGCTCTTCATTGGAATCTGTGCCCCTGAGAGTGACAGAGTTGGACTCAAATAAGTCCTCCCTGCACATGGTCCATCAGTCCCTTCTATTCAAACCTATATGTGATGATGGAGTTGTTAGGTGTACTTCCAGAGACTGAAGCCTCTGGCCTTACTATATGCCAGCTGTGCCTGGAATCTCAGTAGAGCTGCAACTCCTACCATACAGCTCAATGGACTCATCCAAGTAACCTGGCGAGAAGACGACAATGGGCAACGACCATCCCAGGGAATTGAGAGGGCCTGCAGCTGCAGGCAAGATAATCCCATCCACCATATCCATGGGATATAAGCCCTCTCTCACTTGGAGGTGGAGTGGGCATCACCATCCCAGTCCTCTCAGGATTGGGGGAGGAGATGTGGACTAGAGTGGACTTGGTTGTGTTCTGTTGTAGACATATTGTGATTGAAACAATGGAAGAAATTGTAACAGTGAGGTGGAGCCAGTGGCCACTGGACATTTTTGGGGCAGGGAGAGCAGGGGCAGTTGAAATACAGGGGCTTTTTTGGGACTTGGGGGCTGTCCTGAGTGGCGTGGCGGTGACGGATATAGGCCATTTTGCATCAGCATATACCGTGCAGAACTGTGTGGGAGAGAGTGCAGTCTATGATATGAACAGTGGTCTATGCTTGGTGGCAATGCTCCAGGATGTGTATATCCATTGCAGGTGTTGTGCCACATGGATGACGGATGGTGGTATGGGATGTTGTTGGAGGTGTGGGAGGTGGGGAACATGGGAATCCCTGTAATTTCTGAGTAATATTTAGGTAATCTAAGCACTTAGAAAAAAATATATATATATAACAAATAACATTTATGTAAACAAATGCACATATATGCATATGTCTTTATATATCATTTTACAAACATTGGTATGTATTGTGAAAAATTTGAATTTTACCCACAATTAAAAAAAAAGAAAAAACTGAAAAAAAAGGAAATGTAGAGAAGAATGTAGAAACGAAGTTTATTAGAAAGAGTAAAAAAGATAGACTATAGCATGATATAACAACAGAAAGTCAAAAGTCAAAATGGATGAAGTAAGTAATGTCTTTACAGTTTTAACACTGAATGTTAATAACTTGAACTCCCCAATCAAAAGACACAGACTGATAAAGGGATAAAAAATTATGAGCCATCTATATGTTGTCAAGAGGAAACTCATATCAGATGTAAGAATACAACGAGGTTAAAAGTGAAAGGTTGGAAAAAGATATTCCACATAAATAGTAACCAAAAAAGCTGGAGTTGTGATACTAATATCAGACAAAATAGATTTTAAATGCAAAACTCTTATAAGGGATGAAGAAGGTCATTCTGTATTAATAATAGGGGTAATTCAACAAAAAGAAATAATTATTCTAAATATTTATGCAAATGACGTCAGTGCCCCAAGGTACAGGAGGCACATATTGGCAAACCTGAAGAGAGAAATAGATGTCTCTTCAATAATTGGAAACTTCAGTACAACACTCTCAGTATTGGAGAGAATATCTGGACAGAGGATAAATAAAGAAACAGAGAGCTTGAATCACTTGGTAAATGAACAGAAAGTAACAGATATCAACAGAGCTTTGCACCCCAAAAGAGAAGGATATGTATTCTTTTCAAGTACTCATGGATCATTTTCCACGATAGACCATATATTGGGTCACAAGACAAGTCTCAATAAATTCATTAAAGATTGAAATTATGCAAAACACTTTCTTTGATCATAACAGAATGAGGATGGAAATCAATAATGGACTGAAAAAAGGAAAATTCATAAATATATTGAGATTAAACAACACACTCTTAAACAATCAGTGGATCAAAAAAGAAATTGCAAGAGAATTCAGCAAACGAAATGAATGAAAATGAAAATACAACATATCAAATCTTAATGGACACTGCAAAAACAGTGCTGAGAGGGAAATTTATAGCCCTCAATGTTTACATTAAAAATGAAGAAAGAGCTAAATTTGATGATCTAACTGCACACCTGGAAGAACTAGGAATAGAACAACAAACTAATCCCAAACGAAGCCAAAATATATAGTAAAGATCAGAGCAGAAATAAATGAAATTGAGAACAACAACAACAAAAATAGAATAAACAAAACAAAAAATTGGTTCTTTGAGAAGATCAACAAAATCAACAAACCTTTAGCTAGACTGACAAAGAAAAAGAGAAGACACAAATAAAATTAGAAATGAGAGGGGAACATTACCACTGACCCCGTAGAAATAAGAGAGATCATTATAGGATACTATGCACAACTGTATGCCAAAAAACAAGACAATGAGATGAGATGAACAAATTCCTAAAAACACTTGAACCACTTACAAAGACTTTAAAAGAAATAGAAGACCTCAAGAAACCAATCAAAAGTGAAGAGATTGAAACAGTCATCAAAAGCCTCCCAAAGATGAAAAGCTCAGTATCAGATGGCTTCATAGGTGAATTTCTACCAATCATTCAAAGATGAACTAATACCAATCTTCCTGAAACTCTTCCAAAAAATTGAACAGGAAAGAATGCTACCAAACTCATTCTGTGAAGC
>JAQZBX010061969.1:0-16999 GCA_029593785.1 Cabassous unicinctus
GTGACAGAGCTACACAAGGCCACCCCAGACAAAGGACAAAAGCAACAGAAAGGAACAGGCAGAACAATGCTCAGGACTCATAAAGGATGGGGAATAGTTCATGTTCTCACCAGGCAGGGTGGAAAAATCTCATAATTCAGGTGGCATCAGGGAGAGCACTCAGAGGCTTGCCTCACTTGAAGAATAATTGGCATAAAATAAGTATTGTAAAACATATCAACAATTGTATATCACTTCAAAACAAATAGAACTAACAAATTCCACAAAATGGCAGGTTACCTGATTAACATGCAAAAATCAGCTGTCCTTCTGAAAACCAAAAGTGAACTATCTGTAATGGAAACTAAGAAAACAATTCCATTATATTAGCATCTGAAAAATAAAATATTTAAGAATATCTCTAACACGAAAGTGATAAATAAAAAACACTAGTATAAGATTGTTTAAAATGAGTAAAATAAATGGAAAAAAACCCTGTGTTCATTCATAGAAAGATATAATATTGTTGAGATGACAAGGATACAACAAAAGAACTATAGATTTAAGGCAAAACCCATTGAAATTCAGCAGTATTTTTTAGTAATACTAAAACTTATTCTCAAATCATATGGAAATCAAATAGCCTTGAATAGCCAAACAATTTTGAAATACAAGAACAAAAAGAAGAAAGACACTTCTTAATGTCAAAATTTACTATAAGCTACAGTCAACCTAAGAGTGTGGTTATGGCACAGAGATAGACATATGGATCATAGGAAAAGATTTGAGTATCCAGGAATTAACCCACACATTAAGTGTTGACTGATTTTGGACAAGGGAACCAAGTATATAAAATGGGAAAACAATTATCCTTTTAACGAATGGTTTCAAGAAAAACCAGATGTCCACGTGCCTCTACCTACTCCATAAACAAATATGAAGTCAAAATATTTTCATGACCAAAAACTTTAGAGCTAAAATCTGAATACTCTAGAAGAAAACATAGGGAAATCCTTTATGACCTTGGATTTGGAAGTGATTTTGCAGAGATGACCCCAAAGGATGAACACCAGAAAGAAAAAACAGATAAAATAGATATTGTTAGAATTAAAAACAACTATGTTGAGGCAAAGGATATTATCAGGAAATTGACAAGCATCTTTTAGAATGTGAGAAATCACATCTGATAAGGGATGAATATCAGGAATACATAAATAACCCTTTCAACCATACAAGAAAATATTGAAAAATACAATTTAAAATGGGAAAAGGGTTCAAATAGACATTTTTCCGATAAAGAATTTTAAAGAAGCACGTGAATAGATGCTCAATAGAGATAATCATTAGGGAAATGCTACTCAAAGTCACTGTGAGGCATCACTTCACTCTCACTAGTATGGCTGTTACATTTAAAAATTCATGGAATGGGCATTGTCCATCATCCTCTCCTTGTTAGTTTTCCTGGGTGAGTCCAATGACTTGGAGAGTAGGTGTTGCAACTCTAATGAGATTCAGGGTTCAAATAGAACATGAAAAATAGCAAGTGATAGCAGAGAAACAGAGAAATTGGAACTTGTACACTATGTTGGTAGTCAGGTGTAGCCTTTTGAAAATTAGCCCTGTGGGACCCCAGAAGTCAAGTATAGAATTAACATAGGAACCAACATTCCCGCTTCTAATTGTATATTCCCAACAATTGAAAGCAGGGACTCAAGTAGATATTTATACATCATTGTTCACAGCAGCATCATTCTCAATAGCCAGAGAGCAATCTAAGTGACCAAAAAACAGAAGAAAGGATGAAAAAAATGTGGTTTATAAATACAATGGAATATTATTCAGCCAATAAAAGATAAAGTTGTGATATATTCCACAACATGAATGAACCTTGAAGACAACATTTGAGTGGGATAAGACAGAAATGCAAGTATATTTATGATTTCACTTACAGGAAATACCCAGATTAAGGAAATTTGTGGAGACAGAAAATAGTCTACAGGTTACCAGTGTTAGGAGTGGAACCAGAATGGAGAGTTTTGGCTTAGTAGGTACAAGATTTCATTTTGGTACAGTGAAAGTTTCAATGTGGATGCTGGGGATGGTAGGACCTCATTGTGAATGAAATTAAGGCCACTGAATTATGCATCTGAAAGCTGTTAAAGTGGGATGTCTGTGTTCTATAAAGTTCACCACAGGTGTTGGATGTGGGGGGTATGTGGGATGACGCATCTGGGGCAGGCTTCTAGGGAGTGCGCATTGTTCATCTTGTCATACTGTGTTCTATCAGTGGGTGGAGACTCACATAATGAGTGGAAAAATTTTGGATTCCCATCCCGGGGAGTCCTTCTATGAACTCAAATAGAGGGGCTGGAGTCTCTTGAGAAGATAGGCAGTGCCTAATAGGGGAGGACAGGCCAGTATGTCAAGCCCTCAATGTTGTTACAAGTAACTATGAATCTTGCCTTTCAAAGAGTTAATCTGGGTGATTACCATGGGTCCTGAGGGGAGAGGGAGGGAAGAATAGAATAGATGGACCATGGGGTGCTGTGGGGGCATGATATTTCAGTGAAGGACACAGAGTATGTTAAAGAGTTTTCCAAATGGCAAATTAACCTAAGGAGACAGCTTGGCTCAGTGGAAGAATTTCTGCCTTGCCTATATGAGATCCCTGTTTCCATTCCCGGCCCTTCTTAAAAAAGTGATCCACCAGGTTACCAGGCATCCAGCTGAAACTTTATGACAGGGAACACATAGACATTCCCTTTGTGTTAGCTTTTCTTGGATATTCTATTTTTTTTTTTAAATGTTCCTTTTTAAATTTTCTTTAGTTTACTCACTAAAACCCAGGTCAACATCTGCAGAGGGCAGGCTGCAGGGTGATTGATTGATGAACACCGGCAGCCTGAGAAGATTCTCAGCAGTCTAAGAAACAAGGCTGTTTTGTTGTGTTTATTTTTGTTTTTTGATGTTTTTTTCATTCCTCTTTCTCTTCTTTTTTAATGAGTCTCTGCTGTCCTGTTTCTAGTTTGTTGTGTTCCCACTTCCTTTGTTTCTCTGTTTGTTTGTTTTTTTACTCTTTATCTTTTGTTTACCATTTTCTCTACCTATACTATTCCTTTTCTCTCCATCTTTATATCCTCTGTTTTCTGTTGTTGTTCTTTCATTCCACCTCTTTTTGTTTGGTCTTGAAATTTTCTTGTTTTTATTTCTCTCTCTTTTTTTTCTCTGTATTCTTTCTTTTTTACCTCTATTTTTCTTTCTCTCTTTTCTTTTTACTTTTCCCCTCTTCTCATTATTCTGGCCTTGTAATTCATTCTATATATTTTTCTCTATTCTCTTTCTTGATTCATTCATTCTATTCCAGTTTTCTAATCTTATACCTCTTTACTTCTTACTCATGTTAATTTTTCAATATCCTAGGTCTTGTATGGTATCTCTTCTACATTTTACTATTATTATTGCTATTATTCTTTTTCTTTTCCTGTCTCTTTCCACACACAACAACAACAACAAAATAAAACGATAGATTAGAGGGAGAAACTAATCAAGTGAATAAACCCATCAAGAAAAACAGATGCCTAAACACCAACAAAAAATTACAAGCCATACTAAGAAACAGGATGACATGGCCCAGTCCACTGAACAAATGAAACACCAGGAGGTGAGGCAGAACATGGCACAACTAATCAGAAATGTCCAAACAAATATCATGAATCAACTTAATGTAGTGAAGGGAGAGATTAAGGTTATTAAGAAGACACAGGAAGAGCACACTGAAGAAATTGTAAACATACATGAAATGATAAATGATGTGATGGTGATGAATGGCACATTCAAAGAAATAAAAAATACACTGGAAGCACATAACAGCAGATTTGAACAAGCAGAGGAAAGAATCAGCAATGTGGAAGACAATACAACTGAAATCAGATAGTAGAAGATACAGAAAAAAAGATAGAAAAAATCCAGCAGAAACTTAGGGATATGAATGACAACACAAAATGCACAAACATATGCAATATAAGCATCCCAGAGGGAGAAGAGAAGGGAAAGGGGACAGTGCAGTGTTGGAGGAAATAATGGCTGAAAACTTCCCAACCCTATTGAGGGAGATGGATGTACATGTCCAGGAAGCACAGCACAAACCAAACATTATAAATCCTAACAGTCCTACTCCAAGACATATATTTGTCAAATTGTCCAATGCTTAAGACAAAGAGAAAATACTGAAAGCAGTGAGAGAAAATAGAACCATCACATACAAAGGAAGTTGAATAAGATTAAGTGCTGATTTCACATCTGAAACCATACTGGAAAGAAGGCAGCAGTATGACATAGTTAAGGTGCTAAAAGAAAACAACTTTCAGGCAAGAATTCTCTATCCAGCAAGGCTGGCATTTTTAATGGCATTCCCTCATTTTTAATCAGGGAGCATTCAAAATATTCACTGATAAACAGAAATTAAGAGTGCATGTCAATAAGAAACCTGCCCTTCAAGAAATACTAAAAAGCATTCTGCAGGTCAAAAGGAAAAAATAGGAGAGAGACAGATTTGGAGGAGAGTTTCAGAACAACTAAAGAGATAAAAAGAGAAATAAAAACAACATATGGCATACATAAACCTAAAGAAAATATGGCTAATGTAAGTAATTCTTTGACAGTAATAACATTGATTGTTAATGGATTAAACTCACCAGTCAAGAGACACAGATTGGCAGAAGGTATAAGGAACTATGACCCAACTATATGCTGTCTACAAGAAACCCACCTTAAACCCAGGGATGCAAGGAGGCTGAATGTCAATGGTTGGAAAAAGGTTTTACAAGAAAATAATAACCAAAAAAGGGTGGCAGTAGGTATACTAATATTGGAGATAATAGACTTTAAATGCAAAACTATTGTAAGAGATAAAGAAGGATACTATATATTAATAAAAGGGGTAGTCTATCAAGAAGAAAGAACAATCATAAACATTTATGCACCTAACCAGGGTGCCTCAAAATACATGAGGCAAGCACTGGAAAAATTAAGTGGAGTAATAGATGCTTCCACAAGTATAGTGGGGGAATTTATTACACCATTATCACCATTAGACAGAACATCTTGACAGAGAATCAATAATGAAGCAATGACTTTGAATAATACATTAGAAGATCTGGACCTAATAGACATATACAGAACATTACACCAAAATACAGCAGGATATACATTCTTCTTGAGTGCACATGGATCATTTTCCAAGATAGATCACATGTTAGGCAACAGAACAACTCTTGATGAATTCAGAAGGATTGAAATTGTACAAGTAATTTCTGTAACCACAATAGAATGAAACTAGAAATCAGAAAGGGGCAGGAAACCAGATTAGGCACAAAGAAATGGAAGTTAACACACTCTTAGACAAATAGTGGGTCAAGGAAGAAATTTCAAAAGTAATCAGTAACTACTCACTTCCACCTAGTTGTGCAGTGAAGAGATATGACAGGGGTGTAGGGATACTATTGTGTTGGGCGGTGCAATTTGACAGGGGGGTAGGGTGGGGAGTATGGGTTGGATGGTCCAAGGAACTGGGAGGAAGATTGGGGGAGGGAATAGGTGAACATGAGGATAGGTGGGTACATGGGTGAAACTACACTTTTGCGAAAACTCTGTTGTCAATATGACAAGGAAGTGTTACTGGTTTAGGTATTGAGTGGGCGGGGACATTTGGGACTGGGCGCACTTGGGACAGTCTTCTAGAGAACGTGCAAGTGAGCATTTTGTCATAGTGTGCTGTATCAGTGCAGGGAGACCCACATAATGAGTGGGAAGGAGTTGGACTCCCATGCTGCAGAGGCCTGATTTGTTCTCAAGCAGAGGGAAGTCTGTCTCGAGAGCATGGGTGGTTCCTAATAGAGGAGGACAGGCTAATATGTCCAGCCCTCAGCATTGATGCAAGTATCTAAGAATCTTGTCCTTCAAGGAGTGAAGCCTTGTGGTCTCCATGTGCCCCGAGGGATGGGGAGGGAGGAATAGTAGAGATTGAAGAGGGAATATTTGGGGGCAATGGAAGTGTTCTGCATGATCATGCAATGATGGATACAGGTCATGTTAAATTTCATCAAAAAATTATAAAAGTGTATGGTCTAAAATGTAAGCCATAATGTAAACCATTGACCATGGTTGGTAGCTGTGTTTCAATATTTATACATCAGTTGTAACAAATGTGCCATCCACATGTAAAAAGATTATTAACAGGGAAGGGGAAAAGGGGGAGGATGTGGGGTATATGGGAGTCCTCTATATTCTGTATGTAAACTTACTGTGACCTAAATCTTCTTTGAAGACAATATTTTAAAAAATTAAGACAGTAGGGAAGAAATGGAAGAAAATGTCACTGTACCTACAGGACAACTGATATTACAGTGATGAAAAGAAAAACATCCAAAAAGTAATTTGTTTTATTTTATTTTTTAATATTTTTCATTTTTTAAATACCTCAATATTTTTCACTTTATTTTAGTTTCTCTAAATTATTATGTATTTTATTTCTTATGTTTAAACCTATCATTATTATTTCATTTACCTATTAATAAAATTTGGCAATATTCTTGGCTTCATTTTTGAAGAGGTTTTGGATCATAGAAGGATTACAACTATGGCAGGGTAGGATCAATGGGTGAGGTGTAAGTGATGGGGGATCCATGAGAGGAATGTCACCTGGGCATACATATAAGGCATGTAAATACGTTCAAATGTTCATGGGGCATTGTCACAGAGGGTGGAGGATCACACAACAACTGAAAGATTATTGAATTCTTATCCTGGGGAGCTCTGCCACATTCTCTAATGGACAGCAACAATACCCCAAGTCCAGGGGCAATGACTAGTGAAGAAGGATGGTCCATTGAAGGGCCGTTTATGTTGATGACTATGCTAGCGAGCCTTTCGCTTTTGAATTTGCAATTTAGGCTAGTGTTGGAGAGTTCCTAAGAGTTGCCTCCTGAGAGCCCCCTTGTTGCTCAAATGTATCCACTCTCTTAGCTAAGCTCAGCATATAAATGCACTACCGTCCTCTCAGCATGGGACATGACTCCCGAGGATGGGCCTCCCTGACATCAAGGAATTATTACCAACCACCAAGTAGCAAAGCAACTGTAAAAAGACCTAGAACAAAAGGGAAAAAAGGTAAAGACAAATGAGAGTATATGGCTAAGAGGCTTCAAAGTGAATCGGGCGGTCATCAGAGAGGTAACGCTTATGTATGACTCAGCAGGATCTCATAGACAGTCAAGGAAGATACTACCCCAAATAGTGGGGATCCTGAGGGCTCTGGAAACACCCAGGAACTACAGTCATGGCAGATAGCTCTGGAGTTTGGTGCTTATCAGTGGTCCTACTTTGGAGTTTGTATTCTCGAGTGTGACAGAGTTGGACTCTGATGTGACTTCTCTACACATGCTTCTTCTGTTCCTTTTATTTGAACCTATAGATGGTGCTGAAGTTGGTAGGTGTACGTCCAAGAGACTTTAATCTCTGGGCTGTCCATGTGCCAGCTGGACCCTGAAATTCAATGGAGTTGCAATACCTACTCTCTAGTTCATTGGACTCTCCCAGGACAACTAACAAGGAGATAATGATGGACAACGACCATTCCAAGGAGCCGAGAGAGTCTATAACTGCAAGCAAGAGAGTCCCATCCACCTGGCCCCATGGAATCAAAGCCTCCTCTCAATTAGAGGTGGAGTGGCCACACTATCCCAGAATCCTCAGGACTGGGGAGTGAACTATGGATTAAAGTAGACTTACTGGTATTCTACTATAGCCTTATTGTGATTCTAGCAATGGAAAAAACTATATCATTCATGTGGATGCAATGGCTGCTAGAGGTTCTGAGGGCAGGGAGAGGGAAATACAGGTATAATACAGGGGCATTTTCGGGACTTTGGAATTGTCCCAAATGACATTTCAAGGACAGATACAGCCCATTATATATATTGTCAAAACTTACAAAATTGTGCGGGAGACAGTGTAAACTACAATGTAAACTGAAATCTGTGCTTAGTGGCAATGCTCCCAAATGTGTTCATCAATTGCAATGAATGCACCACACTAATGAGGGATGTTCTTAATGTGGAAAAGTGTGGGAGATGTAGTGAGCAGGACATGTGTGAATCCCCTTATTTTTTATAAATCATTTATGTAATCTAAGTATCTTTTAAAAATAAAAAAAAAGACATGTCAAAAAAATTTTAATAATTTTTTTTATATTTTAACATTTCAAACTTTAAGAAATTTTTTGTATTTTTGGCTGCTTTTAAAGAAATAAAGCTTGGGCAATTAAAAAAAATATATCATTTTCTTATTAATTGTATTTGGTTATTTTGTTAGCATCAATTTGAGGATGTTTTGGATCACAAAAGGGTAACAACAGTGGCAAGGGAGGATCATTGGTGTGGGGTGTCAGAGATGGGGGATGCATAGGAGGAGGTTCACATTAGGAATACCGATAAGGAATATGAATGTGTTCAAGCATTCATGAGGCATTGTCACAGTGGGTGGAGATTCACACAATAACCAAAAGAATATCGAATTCCCATCCTGGGGAGCTCCGACACATTCTCTAATGGGATAGCAAGAATACCCTGAATACAGGGGCAGTAACTAAATAAGGAGGATGGACCACTGATGGGCCCTTAATAGTGCTGGCTCTACTCATGAGCCTTTAGCTTTAGAAATTGAAACTTAGCCTAATATTACAGGATGCCTAAGAGTTACATCCAGAAAGCCTCCCTGTTGCTCAAATGTGGCCTCTAAGTGAAACTCAGCAAATAAGTGCATTACCTTCCCCCCAGTGTGGGACATGACTCCTGGGGATGAGCCTCCCTGGCACTGAGGGATTACTACCAAGCACCAACTAGCAATGCAACTGGAAAAAGACTTTGACCAAAAGGGGGAAAAGGTAAAGACAAATGAGTTTATATGGCTAAGAAACTTCAAAGTGAGTCTGGAAGTCATTCCAGAGGTTATGCTTATGCAGGTCTCAGCAGGATCTCATTGACTGCCAAAGTAAATATTGCCTAAAATAATGGGGCTTCTGAGGGCTCTGGAGACATCCAGATACTATAGTCAGGGCAGAGAGTCAGGAGTTTTGTGTCCTGCCAGTAGGCCCTACTATGGAATTGATGCTTCCCAGTGTGGCAGAATTGGATTCACTTGTGGATTCCCTGCACATGGCTCTTTGCCCCTTCTAATTGAATCTATATTTAGTACTAGAGTTGATAGGTATATGTGCAAGAGACTTCAATCTTTGGGCTTTCAATCTACTAGTTGGGCCCTGAATCTCAACAGATTTGTAACACCTATTCTCCTGTTAATTGGACTCACCCAGGACAACTTACAAGGAGATAATGATGGACACAACCATCTCAAGGAACAAAGAGAGTGCAACTGCAAGCAAGATAGTCACATCCATCTGCCACACGGGAACTAAGCCCCCTCTCAGTTAGAGGCAGAGTGGGCATCACCATCCCAGAATCCTCAGGATTTGGGAATGAACAATGGGCTAGAGTAGACTTACTCTTATTCTACTACAGACTTATTGTGATTCTAATAATGGATGAACTTTTACTATTGATGGGGAGGCAGTGTGGCTGGAGGTTCTGAGGGGAGGGAAAGGGAACATTAGGGTTAATTTGGGGGCATTTTTGGGACTTGGTTACTGTAATATTACAATGACAGATACAGGCCATTATATATGTGCAAGAAAGAGTGAAAACTACAATGTAAACTATAATCTACGTTTAGTGGCAATGCTCCAAAATGTGTTCATCAGCTGTGACAAATGTACCACATCAATGAAGGATGTTGTTAATGTGGGAAAATATGGGAGGGCTAGGGAGCAGGGCATGTGAAAATCCCCTATATTTTTTATGTAACATCTATGTAATCTAAGTATCTTATTAAAAAAATAAAAAAGCATATTTTAAAAAATGTCACTACAATAAAAAGTTAAAGCAATGTTATATTTATAACAACTTGAAATGATATTTTGGACAACTGGATAAATAAAACATATTCTTATAATTAATTTCACCTGCTTCTTTTTAGTTTTTTGAATAGTGGCTAATAGCTAATAAAAATTATATATGGAGCTTTCATATTTCTTTTTTGCAGGAATGGAGTGTGCTACAAGCACACACATACACAGATTTGCAGCAGGCTTCCAAAATTTTTGGAAGACTTGAAAGAAACACTTAATAATGATTAACTCTGGGATAACATACTGGAAATCTGAGTTGGACAAAAACTTACTTTACATTAAATTTTATAATGTTTACAAAAAGAACAGAGTGTGTAGGATGGTTGGACTAATGCTAAGAAAATAAAAATATGGGCACAGTGCTAGTTTTCAATGTCTTCTATTGACTGTTCTATTCTTTTAGATTGGTGTATTTGGAATATTCTTTTCTATTAACAGGTCACAAGTTCTCCCCTAATTAAATGAATTCTTAGGGCCATTCAGTTCAGGATACTAATTTTGACACACTATTTACTTACAGTTGTGCATTTTCAATGCCTCTAATGCTATAATTAAAAGTTCCCTTTAGAAATATAAATATTTTGGATGTGTTGCTCAATTTGTAGATTCCATGGAAAGAAACAAGGATCTGAGAAAATTCCTTCACCAAGTATTCAATGAGTGGGTTTTTTTCTAGACAATTTATTGTAGTATATCATTCATACATGAACATACACTAACTATAAGTGCTCAGTAAACATTGTGAAGCCACGAAACAAACATGCATAACATCATACAGGGCTCCCACACATCACTCCACCACAAATACTTTGCATTGTTGTAAAACATTTGTTAACAAATTATGAAAGAGCATTGTCAAAGTATTACTACTAACTATAGTCTGTACCTTACTACACTATACATTATTTTTTAAGGATTTATTTATTTATTTATTTACTTTTATCCATTTTTATCCCACCCCCGACCCCCCCGGTTTTTGCTGTTTTTGTGTCCATTTGCTGGGCAACTCTGTGTGTCTGTTTCCTGCTCTCTCTTCTCATCCTTCTCCTCCTGAGTGGGTTTTCTTAAGTACATCAAGTTTCCAAAATTGTGTTCTTCATTTAAAAGAAAATAACTCCAAATTTAAAGTATCTCTGAAGTTTAAGTTAGAAAGTAGAGTGAGGTCAGGAATCAGGCATCCCACATTAGATCTCCCTAACCAGGAAGGGGGAAAGGCCCCACATTAGTCACGGATCTCTAGGAAAAGAGAACCCACAGGGGATATCTCTGAATATGATGAGATTTTGTAAAATTACCTCACGTGACTGTGGGTTCGCACACTTTCAAATCTCATAAAGCAGGCTATAACCTCGGACCGCAGATAAAGATTTTCAGTAAATTTGCTAGGAGAAGCTGGCTGGCAGACGTAGAGATGAAAATTATGTCTTCTGAATTCACTTCTTCTTTCAAGGCTCTTAACGGATTGGATGAGGCATCTCTCATTGTTGAAGGCAATCTCCTCAGTTGATTGTAGATGTTATCAGTCACAGGTGCAATCAAATACCAATAATTTAAGTCCACAAAATGTCCTCGCACTAACAATTACACAGGTGTTTGTGTGAACAAATAACTGGGCACCACCACCTGGCTATGCTGACATTTTTCCAAAATCCTAATGTATTAAGAGTTCCGGTTTATAATTGATAGAACAAGTAATAGTTAATTGGGGGAAGCTTGAAATAGTACCACAAGTGTCAGAAATCAAAGAAGAAAGTCTCCAGAGTCTGCATAAACTTAATATCGGTATGTTGCTGTTATTCTAAGACACATGTATAGGTGAAACTGCACAAGGCTGGACAAAAGAAAAAGATCTGTGAACTGGACAATTCCCAGAGCTCGCACAGAACTGGGACATGTCTGAGTCTTAAAAGTCAGATTTGCAAGTGCTCATTGAATAACCATGTACTCAGTAGAGGCATTTCAAGTGCCATATCTAAATATTAGGATTAAATAACATAGAGTAAAAGCAAGGTTAAAAAAAAACAACTACCAAACCTTAACACAAAGTCTCAAAAACACCAAGCTCATCCTCAAGTAACTTAACTGAATGAAAGAACAAAGTGCAAAATGCTTTAAAGTAAGACAACAAATCTCAGCATTTCACAACATAATATTGAAACTGCCCAATTAAACATTATTAGACATGTGAAGAACATAAAAATCTTTTAACCACAACAAGGACAAAAAATTGTGGATAGAAAAAGTCACAAAAAAGACAAAGATGATGAATTTAGCAAGGACCTTAAAAGACTATTGTAAGTATACTCAAGGAATTTAAGGAAATAAACAAAATGACTGGAAAATTTGGAAAAATAAAAAATAGACAGAACCTGAACTTTCACAACTTAGTATCTGAAATAAAAATGTACTGGTTGGGAGAAACGTCAGATTAGATACTAAACAAGAGGGATTAGCAATCAAGGCTAAAATAGAAACTTCATACTTAAGAAACTATGCTTCTAAAGGGGACTCTCAGACTTTGAAACCTAATGGGGTATGCCCTGCAGGTTTTCAAAACTCTTTGGGAACAGTGGCCCTGATTCCCATTCAATTTCTCCTTATGGTAATGGGAATATTTATGGTAATGGGAATATTTATCTATAACCATGCCTACTTTGTATAATGGAGGTAGAGAACTTTTTTTTTTAAGATTCACAGATCCACAGTCAGAGCAAAATTTTTGCCGCAGGACAGACAATATGCTTATAACTGATTTTGATGAGATTTTGTACCTAAAACTGTTACTCCAATGATTTAAGGCTTTTGACACATTTTGGTGGAATGAATGTATTTTGCATATGGAAAGAACCTGTATTTCTGAGGTCCAGAGGATGGAGTGTGAGAGTGTGAGTTTTTTTGGACCTTGGAAAATCATGTCCTTAGGGCTAATCCACTCCTATGCATGTAAACCCATTGTAGGTGGGATCTTTTGATTAAATTGCTGTTATGGGCCTTTGATTAGATTGTGTGGCTCAGGTTGGCTCTTAATCCTCTTACTGCAGTCCTTTATAAGAAGCCATAAAAAGTCACAGATACCAAAAAATTCTTCAGAGAGAGAGGGGAACCCACAAGCTGAGAGTAGAGGCCCCAGGAGCCTGAAGCCCAAATAAAAGGAACTCAGAATCCGAGGGGAAGCTACTGTAGACAGAAGCTGGCAGTGAGGCTGGAAGAGAGGGGGCTACAGGCAGACCCCACCATGTGCCTGACTGTCCACAGCTGCAGCTAGGGAGAAAGGGTCTCCTCATGACGCCCTGATTTGGACACTTTCATGGCCTCAGAACTATCAGCTTTAACATAATAAGTCCTCATTGCAAAAGCCAGCCCATTTCTGGATTATTGCTCCCAGCAGCTTTTAGCAAACTTAAGCAATATTAGACAACCAATTCCAAAACTCCAGACTCAAATCAGAAATCTTAAAGATTCTGCTTCTCAAGAACCAGTCTCAGGACAAAGTTGGCTTTAGCTAAGGTTCTCCAGAGAAACAAAGCAGACAGGATAAATATATGTAAATATTCAGAGAACTTTTAAAGTCGAATTGGTTCATGTAACTGTGGGTATTGGCAAGTCCAAATTCCATATGGCAGGCAGCAAGTTGAAAACCCAATGAAGTTGATAATAAATTCTCTAGGAGAACCTGCCTGTCTCTAAGTAGAGTTAGAAATTCTTCTTTCTGACTGCTGCAACCAGCAATTCTTCCTTTAACGCCTTCAACTGATGGAATAAGATTTCCCTCAATGCTGAAGACAAGCTCCTGTGTTGACTATAAATATAATCAGCCATAGATGCGGTCAACTAATGATTTCAAGCCATGAAATATCCTCATAGTAACAGTCAGACCAGTGCTTGTTTGATCAAACACCTGGACACCCCTACTGTTCTGGTTGGCTAGCCTGCTGAAAGCAAAATACCAGAACTGGGTTGGCTTTTGCAATGGGGATTCATTAGCTTACAAGCTTACAGTTCTGAGGTCATGAAAATGTTTAAATCAAGGCATCATCAGGTGATACATTCTCCCCAAAGCCTGGCTGCACCCCATCCTGGACTCCTCTGTACATGCAAAGGCACTCCACTGGGTTTCCTTGCTTACAGTGTCTGGCTGCCTTGACTTTCTCTCTCTGTCTCTGTCAATATTCATCAGATTTATAAAGGACTCCAGAAAGAACATAAAAGTCTGGGTCAGGCCTTATTGGAATTATCCTAATCAAAAAGTCTTATTTATGATAGGGTTACACACACAGGAACTTATCAGCTTTAAGAACATGATTTTTCTGGGGTCAATACAGCTTTAAACCATCACAATTACCTATTCAAGTTGATAAGAAATTAACCACCATACTAGTTCATCAATTTAAACAGGATCAATTCCTTCCCTATTCTGGAAGCTAAGGAGAATAGTTCACAGCTTAGCTTTGCCTCCACCCCTTCCTTCTCCCAGCTTTTCAGCTGATAGTAAAATCCTGGCTTGTGCCTTTTCCATTCTGTTCTGTAATTTTAAGTTTGTTTTCTGAGCTTTGTCTAAACTCAATTTTAAAAATAGAAAACCAAAAAGGACTTTTTTATTATTAAAATTATATCAATAGAGTTAATTGCAGTATCTTGTAGTATGGTTGGGCCCTTAAACATGGAAAGGTGATTTTATGTTACCAAAAATATGCATTCAAAAAATGATGGAAAATCAGATTCCCTTTCCTACAGTACCATGACAATGGTGACAGGTAAAAGAATCTCCAAGGGAATTGTGTTTGGGGGCAGTGTCCCCATTGTCTCTAGATGTGTCCTTTCTGGATACCACTTTCTTCTGAATGACAATGCTGAGTAGGAGTCTGCTCTGGGCCTCTGTCCCCTGGGTGGAGAAGACAGCCCCCTAGCAACCATGTGCCCAAGGGAGCCCTGAGGCAGGCTCTCGTCCCTCACTTATGCTAGGGATGGGTACAAACGTGCCCACGCAGCCCCCTCCAGCTCTGGATGCTCTGGCTCTGGCAGGCCAGCCTGCTGTGTTGGGTCCCCCTGTTCATCCACCCCCTGAAGTCCCCCTGACTCCTTCCTGGGGCATCAGAGCCCTGTGTGATTGGGTCAGATGCCCCCAAGTGAGCTGCCCATGCAGCACACACCCTCACTAGGGCCTCCTTCTCCCTGGGACCTGTCCAGCTCATGCCCTCTTCAGATCTACCTCCTGTAACGTGGTGACTTCACAGAGCCTCAGGTTCCTTATGGCAAAGGGGGTGAGTGACCGACCCCATACGGGTGTGTAGGTAATAAAGCTGGGCAGATGTGAGCCCTAACGGCCTGGACTCAGGAGTCTGCTCCACCCAGGGACCTCCAGCCCTGGTAAAGCCCGTGAGTGTTAGGACAGGGACCTGCCAAGGTGCAGAACAGTGATTGCCAGACCCACCTTCGGGATGGGCTCAGTTCCTGAGAGCTGAGGGGTCTTGAGTGCTGGAGCCTGTGTCTCACCTATAAAATGGGGCCCAGACCTGGGCCAGGAGGGGCTCCCTGATGACAGGCACTGGCCAGAGCCCACTCTGGGCAGCGCAAGGGTCTCCCTGCTTCCAGGGCTATGGCCCTTCCTGATGCACCACCTGAAATGGGGAAGGTGGTGGAAGAAGGGCCTGACCTGCCCTCCTTCTGGCACCACTGGCTCCCTGCAGGCTCACAGATTCACGCCCACCGCTGGATCTGACAGGCAGCGCATTCTGAGGCTCCTGCGACACCAAGCTCTCCACTCGGACCAGGTCCAGGATGAGGAAGATCATCCTAGCTGGAGTTGGGGTGTTCCAGGGGCCCCTGGGGGGGGTTGACACAGAGCTGGGACCTGAAAGCCTAGTGCGGAAACATTGTATCCTTGCGCATGCCCAGAGAGGCGGGGTCCATAGCAAATACCTTCCTCTGTCCTGCATAGGCCCGTGTGTGCGTCCTGCTGGGGGCAGGAGCCAGACCACTCTCCATGTTGTCCGTTACCTCTTGGCTTTAAGGGAGCGCCCCGAGTGCGCCCTCACCAACCTCACCTAGGCTGAGGGAAGACGGCCCCCTGTCGTCGCTCAGCACCTTCTTACCCAGATCGATTTTCAAACAATCACATTTCAGTTAAGGAAAGGAGGCCCAGAGAAAGGTGGGGCTCCAGGCGCAAAGGGTGGACAGAATCCAGAGGAACAGGGAACTTCTGGCTTCTTGAAAGAGCTGATTGCGGATGGACACCTGGTGGGCTCATCATGTTCACGTCCAGGTCATGGCTGGCAGGGCCAGAAGAGGCGGCCTCAGGTTGGGACCCCTCTGCCCAGACATTGATCCTGAGCTGTGGAGTTGTCATCGCCCTCCTGGGAGGAGGTGTATACAGACCAGGTCCATGGCTGATCTGGAAGAAGAATTTCATGTGGGGTTGTTCTGCTTGGTCACTGCGAGTCTAGACCCTGAAGCCTTGCGGCCCTGCTGATGACCCTGTCTTTGCAGTGTTCGAACCCTGAGACCAGCTCAGAGCAAGACGACGGTGTCATCAACGCCACCTCCATGACCACGGTGTCGGAACCCATGGCCACCAACAGAAGCCAGAACAGACAGAAGGTGAGATGGGAGCTGAGGGTTCTCCACACACAGGTCAGAGTCAGTCACAGGACACCAGGGCATAGCCCCTACCCTGGCAAATCTCCAGGCTCCCTGCGAAGGATCCCCTTGTTGGAACTCAGTTCCACTCCCTGAGGAATCTGGGACTCCACCCCACCCCCCAAACCCCAACATCCAGCCCCATCTGTGACCAGGTGCAATGTTTGTTAGAATATCAGAAAAGAGGTCTTTATGCTGTTCAACTTCATGTTAAACCATGAGACTCTTTGTTTTGGATCCTGCCTTGGCTGTTTATTCTAACTGCCCCTAGGTGCTCTCCATCCCCAGGTGTCCCACCTGCATTCAGCTTGACTGTCTCTCAACACCTGCCTCATCGTTATTCATCCGTATGTTTTCTTGGTT
>JAQZBX010061970.1:0-17003 GCA_029593785.1 Cabassous unicinctus
TGTAGGATTTCTTTATATATGCAGGATATTAGGCTCCTATCAGATATATGATTGCCAAATATTTTCTCCCATTGGGTAGACTGCCATTTTATTTTCTTAATAAAATCCTTTGAGGTGCAGAAGTTTTTAATTTTGATGAAATCCCATTTATCTATTTTTTCTCTTGCTGCTCGTGCTTTGGATGTGAAGTTCATGAAACCATTTCCTATTACAAGGTCCTGTAGATGCTTCCCTACATTGTCTTCCAAGGTCTTTAAGGTTTTGGCTCTTATTTTAGATCTTTGATCCATCCGGAGTTGATTTTTGTATAAGGTATTCTTCTCTCATTCTTTTGGATATGGATATCCAGTTCTCCAAGCACCACTTGTTAAAGACGCGATTATCTCACAACTGAGTGGGCTTGGTAGCCTTGTCAAATATCAGATGACAGTATATGTGAGGATCTATATCAGAACTCTCAATTGGTTCCATTGGTCAGTAGGTCTATCCTTGTGCCAATACCATGTGGTTTTGATCCCTGTAGTTTTCTTGTATGTTTTAAAGTCAGGTAATGTGATACCTCCAAATTCATTTTTCTTTTTCAATAGTCTTTCTCAATTTGGGGCCTCTTACTTCTCCAAATATATTTTGTGGTTACTTTTTCCAGTTTCTTAAAAAATACAGTGTTGATTTTTATTGGGATTGCATTAAATCTGTAGATTAGTTTGGGTAGGATAGACATCTTGATGATGTTTAGTCTTCCTATCCATGAACAGGGAATATTTTTCCATTTCTTTAAGTCTTCTTTGATTTCCTTTAACATTGTTGTACATAAGTCCTTTACATCTTTAGTTAAATTTATTCCTAGGTATTTGATTCTTTTAGTTACTATTTTAAATGGTATTTTTTTCTTGATTTCCTCCTCAGATTGCTCGTTATTGGTGTACAGAAATGCTACTGGTTTTTGAGCATTGATTTTGTACCCTGCAACATTATTGAAGTCATTTATAAGTTCTAGAAGCTTTGTTGTAGATTTCTCAGTGCTTTTTATGTATAGGATCATGTCATCTGCAAATAATGAAATTTTCAATTCTTCCTTTCCAATCTGGATGCCTTTTATGTCATTTTCTTGCCTCAGTGCTCAGGCAAGTACTTCCAAGACAATGTTAAATAGGAGTGGTGATACAGGGCATCTTTGTCTTGTTGCCCATCTCAGAGGGAAGGCTTTTAGGATTTCACCATTGAAAATGATGTTGGCTTTGGGTTTTTCATATATACCCTTTATCATATTCAGAAAGTTTCCTTCTTTTCCTATCTTCTGTAGAATTTTTATCAGGAAAGAGTGCTGTATTTTGTTGAATGCTTTTTCTGCATCTATAGAGATGATCATATTATTTTTTTTCTTTCAATCTGTTTATGTAGTGTATTACATTGATTGATTTTCTTATATTGAAACATCCTTGCATATCCGGGATGAAACCCACTTGGTCATGGTGTATAATCCTTTTGATATGTTGTTGAATGCATTTAGAAGGCATTTTGTTGAGGATTTTAGCGAGGTTCATTAGAGAAATTGGTCTATAAATTTCCTTTCTTGTGGTAACTTTTTTTTGGTTTTGGTATTAGGGTAATGTTAGCATCATAGAATGAGTTAGGCAATATTCCTTCTACTTCTATTTTTTGGAAGAGCTTAAGGAGAATTGATGTTAACTTTTTCTAGAATGTTTGGTAGAATTCAGCTTGAAGCCATCTGGTCCTGGACTCTTCTTAGTTGGGAGGTTTTTGATGACTGAGTCTATCTCTTGAGTTCATCAATTTCTTCTTTCATCAATGTAGACTGTGAGTTTCTAGAAACTTGTCCATTTCCTCTAAATCATCATTCTTGTTGGCATATAATTTTTAAAACTATCCTCTTATGATACTCTATTTCTGTGGGGTCAGTAGTGATATCCCCTTGCTCATTCCTTATTTTGTGTATTTGAATCTGTTCTCTTTTTTTCTTTGTTAGTCTAAGGGTTTGTCAATTTTATTGATATACTCAAAGAATCAGCTTTTGGTTTTGTTTATTGTTTCTTGTGCTTTCTTATTCTCTATTTCAATTAGTTCTGCTCTAATCATTGTTATTTCCTTCTTTCCACTTCATTTTGGTTTAGTTTGTTGTTGTTTTTCCAATTTCTCCATGTGCACAGTAAGGTCTTCAATTTTAGCTTTTTCTTCTTTTTTAATATATGCATGTATGGCTATGAACTTCCTTCTCAGGATTGCTTTCGCTGCTTCTTCCCATAGGTTTTGATATGTTGTGTCATCATTTTCCTTAGTTTCAAGTAGTTGCTAATTTCTTTGAGATTTACTCCTTGACACACTCTTTGTCTAAGAGTATGTTGTTTAACTTCCATATCCTTGTTCCTAACCTGTTTCTCTGGCCTTTAGTGATTTCCAATGTCATTCCATTGTGGTCAGAGAAATTACTTTGTATAATCTCAATCTTTCTGAATTCATTGAGAGTTATTCTGTGTCTTGGCATGTGGTCTATCTTGGAGTATGTTCTATGTGCAATCGAGAAGAATGTAAATCCTGCTGTATATGGGTGTAGTGTTCTGTATATGTCTATTAAGTCCAGTCCTCTAAAGTATTGTTGAGAGCCTTTGTTTCTTTACTGATTCTCTGTCTAGATGTTCTGTCTAATGATGATAATAGTGTGTTAAAGTCCCTTGCTATAATTGTAGAGGCATTTATTTCTCCACTTATTTTTTCCAGGGTTTGCTTCATGTATTTTGAGGCACCCTTATTAGGTGCCTAAATGTTTATGATTGCTCTCTCTTCTTGAGAGATTACCCCTTTTACTAATATATAGTATCCATCTGTGTCTCGTATGATAGTTTTGCATGTAAAGCATATTTTGCCTGCCCGTTTTTTGCTATTGTTAGCTTGTAAAATGGTTATCCAGCCATTCACTTTAAGCCTCCTTGAATCCCTGGGTCGAAGGTGGGTTTCCTGTAGACAGCATATAGATGTATCATATTTCCTTACCCATTCTGCCAATCTGTGTCTCTTGATAGGTGAATTTAGTCCATTAACATTCAGTGTTATTACTCGTAACCAATTTCTTACTTCAGTCATTTTTCTTTGGGTTAATGTATATGTTGTTTTGTTTTTGTTTTTTGTCTTGTTAGTTGCTTTTAAACTCTCCTCCAGCTCTCTCTCCCTTGTTTTTTTCTTTCAACTTGTAGAACTTCCTTTAGTGTTTCTTCAAGTGCAGGTTTCTTATTGACATACTCTCTTAATTTCTGTTTATGTGTGAATATTTTAAACTCTCCATCATCTTTGAATGCTAGTTTTGCTGGGTAGAGAATTCGTGGCTGGAAGTTTTTTTTCTTTTAGTATTTTGAGTATGTCATACCACTGTCTTCTTGCCTCCATGGTTTCAGCTGTGAGATCAGCACATAATCTTACTGTGCTTCCCTTGAATGTGATGGTTTTCTTTTCTCTTGCTGCCTTGAGTATTTTCTCTTTGTCTTGAGCATTGGACATTTTGACAAGTATATGTCTTGGAGTTGGCCTGTTGGGATTTTTATTGTTTGGGGTGCACTTTGCTTCCTGGATCTGCACAACCATATCTGTCAATAGGGTTGGGAAATTTTCAGCCATTATTTCCTTCAATACTTCTTCTCTTCCCTTTCCCTTCCCTTCTCCATCTGGGATGCCGATAATGTGTATGTTTGAGCATTTTGTGTTGTTGGTTAATTCCCTGAGTCCCTGCTGGATTTTTTCTATCTTTTTGTCCATTTTTTTCTACTATCTGTTTGATTACAGATGTATTGTCTCCCACATCACTAATTCTTTCTTCTGCCTGTTCAAATCTGCTGCTATGTGAATCCAGTATTTTTTGATTTATTGGATTGTGCCATTAGTCATCATCATATCCATTATCTTTTTGGGAGTGTTTACAATTTCTTCAGTATGTTCTCCCAGTGTCTTCTTTATATTCTTAATCTCTTCCTTCACTTCTTTAAGTTGGTCCATGATATTTGTTTGGAAAGCATTGATTAATTGTTCAATGTTCTGCTTCACTTCCTGGTTTTTAGTTTGTTCATTGGATTGGTCCATGTTTTCCTGTTTCTCAGTGTTTTTTGTAATTTTTTGTTGCCCTCTAGTCATCGGTTAATCTTGATTGATTTATTCAGTTGATTACCTTCTCTCTCTGCTCTAGTGTATTATTTAGCTGGTGGTTCTGCGTGTGTGTAAAGTTTTCTCTTTCATACTTTTTCTTCTTATTTTATATCCTTGCTTCTTTCTATGTTCCCTTGAAGGCAAAAGATTAGGGCCGGAGGAATTGAAAGAGGTGAGAAAGGAAGAAGGATAATAGTAATATTGATAAAAGTTAGAAGAGAGGCCAAATAAGATTTAATGAAGTGAATATTTAACTCATGTAGGCAGTGTAGAGTTATAGGAAATAAAGTGGAGTACCTACAATTGCCCGAAACCAAATAGAGGAATATATATATAATGATTTATAAGGCTAGAATTAAGAAGAGGGAGAGAAAGAGTTAAGAAAGGGCTGAATGGAAAGAGTTAACATTAATAAAAAAAGAAGAAAACAAAATAGAGGGAATAGAAATTTACACCCTTGAGTTGTGGGCATAATGAAAAATGTGGTATTTAAGAGCTGCAGCAGAAAGCATAAGGCAGAAAGATGAGGGAAGGATATGAGATAGTTTGCAATACAAAATCAATATATAGAGAGAATGGGAAATTACTGAAGAAGAAGTACAGCAAAGAAGAGACAAGCTAGCAGCAACTAATTTAAAAAAATGAAAGAAAGAAGAATGTGGGGAGGAAAGAGGAAAGAAAAGCAAGAGACAACAAATAAACAGAGAAAAACCAAAGAACCACACAGTCAAGCAGTTAAAAAAAAGCTAAGGGGGATCAATATTCCCTGGGGTCCTGGTGGATCCTCTCAGCCTGCTTCTGTTTATCAATCAATTTCCCCGCAGTGTTCTATATGCAGGTCCTGAAGCAGCTTTTGGCTATTAAACTAAATTAAAAAGAATTTATTTTTCATTTATTAAAGTGACCATTTTATTTATTTATTTATTTATTTATTTATTTATTTATTTATTTGGCATAATACAGGATCAAAAATAAGTCCTTCTCTAGACCATGCCCCTCATGGAGGGGACCCTAACTGGGCTCATGGAAACTAATCAAGCACTTCCCAATTTCTGGATTCACCAGTGATGCTAAAGTTCTGATGTTTGTCAGTGCTGAATGCTAAAAACGGCCAACTCTGCCCTTCTGTATCAGAGGCCCAGCATCACCCGGCTGCTGGTAAATCAGGTTTACTCAACAGATTCGCCTCTCCCCTCAGCCTGGCACTGGTTCGAGCTGGCTTATCTGCTCCCCAAAGTTATGAGGGGGTCCAGGCAGCCAAATAAACGGCAAAAATATCCCCTCTCTGCTTTCTGTCAGAACTCTCCCTCCCTTGGAGAGTGCTCCCTCTCCCCAGCTCCACGGGGCCTGGGGCTTATCCCTGGGTAGCTAGTCAAATCAACTCCCTCAGCAGATTCACCCCTCCCCTCCTTTGGGTGCCGATTCACTGCAGCTGTTTTGTTCGTCTAAGTTGCAAGGAGCTTCAGGCAGCCAAATCCTCAGAAAAGAAAGCTCTCTTGCCAGAGCCCCCCACCTCAGAAAATGCCCCCTGCCACTGGGCCCTGTTACCCAGTTACTGGATGAGAGTCGCGGTTCCAACCTCCTTTCCCCCGCCCCAAGGGTGGGGGTTAGCCGACTGTGTTCACCACCACAGGCAGGCTTAAAACTCATGAATCTCTACCATTCAGTCCATGCCATCAATCTGCCCAGATAGATGTCCCAAGCTTCTCACTCCACACACCCACAGCACAGACCCCCAGGCAGGACCCCGTCCACTATCTGCTGTGTTCTGGGAGCTGTCCGCGGTTGCCCTCCTAAGCCGACGCCATCTTAAACCTCTCTAGTTCTTAGCATTTTAATCAATGTATTAGTCATATTCTATAAGGAAACAGAACCAAAAGGAAATATCTGTATTATGAGATTTTATAAAATTGTCTCAGGTGACTGATGGAATTCATAATTCCAAATACTGTCGGAAAGGCTGCAAGTTCGGAACACTGATGAAGATTTTCAATGATTTCCCCAGAACCTGACTGGCTGAAATAGAGATGGAAATTCTTTCTCCTAACGGCTGCAATAATCATTTCTCCTTTTAAAACTTTCAACTGATTGAATGAAATATCTTTCATTGTTGAAG
Source organism: Cabassous unicinctus (assembly GCA_029593785.1). NCBI lineage: Eukaryota > Metazoa > Chordata > Mammalia > Cingulata > Chlamyphoridae > Cabassous > Cabassous unicinctus. The sequence continues at coordinate 6,266 of JAQZBX010061970.1, forward strand.
GCAATCTTCTCAGGTGATTGCAGTTGTAATCAGCCATAGGGGCAATCAATTTGCTGAGGATTTACGACCACAAAAAGTCCTCACAGTATGAATCAGGCAAGTGCATGCTTAACCAAACAAATGGCACTATTACCAGCTAAGTTGACACATGAAGCCAACAATCACAATCATAAGTTACTTTAAAATCTTTGCCTGGTAATTCCAACTACTCTCTCATATCTGCTTCTGGTTCTGATACTTACCCTGATCTTTACACTGTGTTTTGACTTAATTTGCTTTGTGATTTACGGTTGAAAGCCAGGCATGATTTATCAGATAGAAGAAACTGTGTGTTCAGGTGTTTTCCGGTTTCTTCTGGTGTCCTTGTTTTTGTCTTCTCTATTTCCTTTTGGCTTATTAGAGGTTCTTTATTAAATTACGTCTGAGTCTTGCAATTCTATTTGTTTATAACACATTCTATGATCCATGGACTACAGAAAGGATGCTTTCTTAGAAGGCATGAAAACATTAATAGATTAATGATTAAAACATTAATCTTGTACCTTTACATCATAGCTCTTGGTTAACCAGGTACATTGTCAATGAGCAGTAATATTTTGAATGGAATATCTTTGTTTTTTCCCCTGTGCAATAGCTTTCAACAGTGGGTTCAAAGAATTTGTTAAACCCTATTGTAAACAGATATATTTCATCCAGGCTTTGTTCTTCCATTTATAGAACACAGGTAGAGTAGATTTTGCGTAATTCTTAAGAATTTTTGGAATTGTAAATGAGCATTGACTTCAACTTAAAGTCACTAGCTGCATTTATTGCCAAACAAGGGTGACAGCCTGTCCTTTTTTGATTTGAAGGCAGGCATTAACTTTTCCTCTTGGGCTCTGAAAGTACTAGATGGCTTGTTCTTCCAATATATGGCTGTTCCATCTACTTTGAAAATCTGTTGTTTAGTTTAACTGCCCTCATCATTATTTTAGTTGGATCTGGTAGATAACTTGCCACAATTTCGAAATCAGCCTTTTTTGTTACACCTTGCTCTTTCATATTATGGAAACTGAATCTTTCCTTAAACTTCAGGAACCAGCCCCTGCTAACTACAAACTTTTCTTCATCAGTCTTCTTCACACCTCCCAGCCTTCGCAGAATTGAAGAAAATTAAGGCCTTGCTCTGAATTAGACTTTGGCTTAAAGGAATATTGTGGCTTATTTGAACTTCTATCCAGAGCACTAAAATTTTCTCCAAATCAGCAATAAGTTTGTTTTGCTTTCTTATCATTCGTGTGTTCATTGGAGTAGCACATTTAATTTCCTTTAAGAATTTTGCCTTTGCATTCACAACTTCTCTCACTGGCATAAGACACCTAACTTTAAGCCTATATCAGCATTCCACATGCCTTCCTTACTAAGTTTAATTAACTTTCTACATTTTGATTTAAATTGAGAACTGAAACCACTTCATTTCACTTATACACTTAGAGACCATGGTAGGGTTATTAATTGGCTCAATTCCAATATTGTTGTGTCTTAGGGAATAAGGAGGTCTTCGGAGAGGGAGAGAGATGGGGAATTGCCAGCAGGTGGAGCAGTCAGAATACAGTATTTTCTAAGTTTTCAGCCTTATATGTTTAGGGTTCCTAGTGCCACACATCAATTACAATAGTTACATCTAAGATGACTGATCACACATCACCATGACAGATATAATAATGAAAGTTTTGAAATATTGCAAGATTTACCAAAATGTAACGTAGACACAAGAAGTGAGCACCTGTTATTGGAAAAATGGTGCTGATAGACTTGGTCAATGCAGTGTTGCCATGAAACTTCAATTTCTAGAAAACATAGTATCTATGAAGCACTAAAACAATGCTCAATAAAACAGAATGCCTGTATAAGGAAATTACTTGATAACGTGGTCTGTCATTTTGCTTTAACAGTTAAAATTTTATCTGTTATTAGACACAATTTTGATTTTTGATTACATAGAAATCTGATCTTTATAAGAAGTAGAGTATGTTCTCCACTGAAAACAGCAGAGTTTAATAACCAATAAACTATAGTGTGACTCTCTAATTTTAAGGATTTATTAAACAAATTTGTGTGTGTAAACAAATGAAACATTTTGCTGCAGATTTAGTCCTGAAGCAATTTGGATGTGGTATAATCAGCCAAAGCAGTGCAGATGCAAAATACCAGAATTCAGTTGGTTTTAACAAAAGGTATTTATTTAGGATAGACATTTACAGTCACGAGGCCCTAAAAAGTCCAACTCAAGGCACCATATGTGGTACTTTATCACCCACAATCTGTTGCCACGAGTTGACACAAGATGGAGGGCAATATCTGTGGGGGTTCAATCTTCCTCCTCCTCCCAAGGCTCTGGAGTCCCAGCTTCTTCGATTCTCAGTTATAGGCTTGGATAAGTCTCTTTTCTCTCCTGGGGCTCATTTCTCTCTGAGATCATCTGCTCTGTTCTCTCCACAAGGTTAGCTGTAGACTATAAGACTCTCTCACTTCCTGGGACCTCTGCTGTGTCTATGGAGCCATCTCTATTCCTCTGTATTCTTCTCCTGCATGTCTACTTCCCAGGCCTCCAGCTCATAACTCTAGCCTCACTTCTCTGGGGTGCGGTTTCTCTGTGATTCCCCACCCATCAAGGGGTCAGGGATGCAACATCCTACTGACAATGCTCAATCAAAGCCTTAATCACTATTTAATCAAGTAAAAGTGAAACCTCTGAATCCAATATACAATACAATATTTGAAACTTCCTAATACTGCAACTATGTCTCCTTTATATAAACTGATTATAATTAATTCTTATATTACAATACATTTTCAAAGTGTACTTTAAAAGGGCCTCCTTATCTGAAAAATGCAGTACATTTAATAATCACTATTCAAAGTATAAACCACGAAGTTCTTTCAATTTGAAAATTGAAAATAAGTACAGCAAAAATGCTATCTCTATCTATTCTAGTTCAAATCAGAAATAAGATATTGGCTCTAGAATACCTATGTGATGAATTGCAAAATGAATTCTGCATATTAGGGCATATAATTTAAAGTAGTATCCAGATGTATAATGGAAATATTAAACTCCATTATTATTAACTAGAAAACTAATGAAATAAACAGTATAATCAAGTTTTTCTAGGTGTTTTAGAAAAATTAATGAATTTAAACAAAGAAAAGTAGGAGAAATAAAATGGTGAAATTAAAATAAGAAATTACAAAAAGAAAATAAAATTGAAAATATTTATCATTAAGCATAGAAACATTAAAGATCCAAAATAAACCAGGAATAATCCATGTCATGAGTGGAAGAAAGAAATAGATAATTAACATAAGGAAAAATATATAATGATCCACAGGATCAAAAAATATCATCAGTTAAATTCAGAACAGATTTAAAATCTTTGGTCAGATTTTGGCTTCTGCCATGTCATTGTAAGTGATACAAGAATTTGCCTCTATCATTAACAACTCTAAACATGAACAAAATTCACATGTAAATCTATTTTCAGACATTGGAGGGAAGGTATAACAGGTCAGATATCCATGAGATAATGGAAATTTTTATAGAAATATTTAATAATTAATAGAAACAAGTTTAAAGATGAACCCATAGTTTGAGTTAACATCCAGAGAATGTAAAATAGCTTTATACATATATGCATTACATCAATGTCTCCATTAAAATGTAAGACCAACTATGTGGTGACTATAATATGTGAATCGAAATAGAATATACAAATAACCATAAATATAAGTATATAAATATTACTGTTCAAAATAGTACTATTTAAAAATATACCTCTATATTCCAGAGATATGAAGGACAGCATAAAATAACCAAAGACCCAATTTTCCAAAAATTAAAAAATTCCTTAACAGAGCTTCAAAACAAATGAATCAAAATTTGACAAGATTAAAACAAGGAATAGAATTTTAAAAAATAATGACATTGAATACTTGTCAAGAATAAAGTTCTAATTTTGTTGAAACATAGGCCAAAGAAATCATGTTTTCTTTCTCTTTTTTACTCCTGATCTTCTGCCAAAATTACTCTACTATTAAAAATGATATATTATAATGCTTGCAATAATTGTACTCGTAAAATTATTTTGCAAATTATTCTTTCTTCAACTTTTACTTTTATTATTTGAAAGTACATTTAATGAGTATAAAAATTGATTTCAATGTTGCAGATATATACTCACTCCAATTGATTTTGCAAGAAGTAAACAGAGCCTATTGAGGTGACATTGACATAGAAAATCTCCATTAGTCTCTTATTTGGTTTAAACACTGAGTTCACCAATTATGACATAAATTGATGCTTGCTTTTAAATCTTTAAATAACCTTTTCTGAATTTCAATGAATTTTTGATGAAGAGAATAATTGTGCTTTCAAAAGTTCATCAAATATATATGCTTTTGTAACTCCTTGATCCATGCCATCAAAATTTCTCATGATAGACTAAACTGTAAATAGTTTCTCTTATAAGAGGAGTACCTTCTAAATACACATGTAAACTATTCATTATTTTTAATTAATGCAACAGTAACAAGGGAGCATTTCACCTGTTTATATATAAAGAAAGTCAGCTCTTGCCCATTAAATGAATTATAAAATACTTAGTCTTCTCAGCATGGATTTTTATGTTCTTCTCTCATGTTTCTTATTAATATAATACATGAAAAAAATAAAACTAGTTGCACAAACATTTTTGTGTCAAAATACAACAATACATCTGCTGTGCCAATGAATTAGGTGACACTGCCAAAACTGACTGGAGAAATTCTGTTGTTTTCCTCGTGATGCCTCAAAATTGTCCATCCATCAGCTGGGGCACACTCTTGGAAACAAGTTAGTTATGCTGCATCAGCCAATGCAAAACACATGTAAATTTGGTTTTACTTAGGTTAAACATAATATAGGCTAAGGTGTATTATAAAGTTTTAATAATAAATTCATGATGTTACTGCAAATACAGTGTGATAAAACTATGTAAACACATAAATATACATGTAAATTATATGCACAAAGGAGAATATTCAGAATAAAACACATCTGAGGAGTAACATTGGTGAATGATTTTCATTTTCTGCTTTGAATTTTGTTGTATTCTAATTTTTGTGTAATGAACAATGTTTATCCTTAAGTTAGCGTCACTATCTTAAAATGAAAATATTTCATTCTGAAAAATATGTGCTATTCTATCCCTGGTCATTAATTTTCTGGCCTGCAGCTATAGATTAATTATTCCTGTAGAAGTATCTTGTCTTTTACCTATTCACATAAAAGAACACTAAGAAATGATGCTCAACATTATGTGACTTCTAAGAGATAAGGTAATCTCTGGCACAACTTAACATGCATACATTAGTTCTTGAAATATGACAAGCAATCTCCCTTGGAAATTGGTCCCAGTGATGTTATACATTATCAGCAAGTCTCAATCTAAGATGTGCCATGAAACTGTCAGGATGAAAGGCATGGGATTCTCCTTCTCTGCTTGTATTCACAGTAGCATCCTGGTACACTTATAAAACATACTTTATAGGGGAAATTTCCATTGCTCTAGGACCTGAATAGAATTTTCAGATAGATTTATTTCACCTCACAGAATTAAACAAAAATGCATGCATGAAAAATTAAATGTAGTTTAACTCAAAGGAAAGAAATATTTTACAGAAATTTCAGGCTCCTTAAATAATTTCCATATTTTATTTGTGAGAAAAACGTTATTTTTACCCATTTCTGGACATATAATAGTGGTAGAAAAAGTACTCTTCTTAAAGATAGAGTGTTTTAGTTTATCTAAAAAATGAGGAGATATTTAGAAAAATATGAATATATGTATATACATGTATACATATACATATCATTTCTGACTTACCTAATATGCCAGAATTGCAGAAATGCAAATATAGAAATGATGGAAGCAGAGTCGTCAAACAATTTACTCATAATGAAAATACAATTTTGTAATACATTTGACTCATATAATCACTTAAAAACATATCGTTTAAAATTAATAGTAATAAGTGCTCTATAATATTAGCACACCCCAGTAAAGTGGTCTAAGTTTTAAATTTCTGATCTGGAATTTTTAGTAGATAATATTGGATATAAAGGCATAGTTAATGAAGCATTAAAATCTGCTATTTTTACTTATATATCTAGCAGTTTTTAAAAAAATAATTTATATGTGGGAATATAGTGTTATGCATATGATTTCTAGACTCACCCGATCTCTGTAGAATCACAGGGCCAGCACTTGGTGTGGCTCTGTATAAATTACTGAGCTTTCTGTGCCTTCTTCCTCATCTATAAATGTTGTACAATAGGAATCACTACTATATAATATTCTCATCTGGATAAATATGTTAATAAAGGGAGGCATTTAAATAGTGTCATGTTCATTCTAACTATGCAATATGTATGATTTTCTATTACACCATACCCAAATGATGATTCATATCGCATATTTATCTGGCAGTCAAACAAAGATTTTTTTCAGTCATATTTGGCAAACTATTTTTTATCATGACTCTCTAGAAAAGTAACCTAATTTTTAAAAAATTTCAGATCATTCATATAAACAAAAACAGTTCTGAAGTCATTCATACTAAGTTACTCCTTTGATTTCTCAACAGTTTACAATGCTTAAATGCTATGGGAAATAGGAATAACAAAAATGTGCCTGATTTCATCCTTATGGGATTGACAGACTCTGAAGAAATTCAGCAAATCTTCATTATGCTGTTTCTCCTGATATACCTGATTACTGTGCTGGGGAATGCAGGGATGATATTTATAATTCACCTGGATCTCTAGCTTCACAGTTCCATGTTCTCTTTCCGCAGTCAGCTGTCATTCCTTGACCTCAGTTACTCAATGGTAATCACACCTAATACCTTAGAGAACTTACTCACTTCCACCAAGTACATTTCATTCATGGGCTGCTTCACACAGATGTATTTTTTTGTCTTCTTCAGTGCCACTGAATTTTTCCTTCTCTCTTCAATGGCCTATGACCACTATGTAGCTATCTACAACCCCCTTCAGTACCCAGTTGTTATGTCCACAAGATTCTGCCACACCCTTATGATTGTATCCTATGTGATTGGCTTTACTGACTCCTTGGCCAATGCTCTTTGCATAAGCAATTTGCATTTCTGTAAATCCAATGTAATCTATCACTTTTTCTGTGACACAACCACAATTTTAGCCCTCTCTTGCACTGACACTCATGACACTGAAATCATGATATTCTTTCTTGGTGGCTCAAATGTAATGGTGTCTCTTATCACAATCTCTGTGTCCTATGTGTCTATACTGTTTACTATTCTCAAAATTAATTCCAATTCAGGAAAACACAAGCCTTCTCTACTTGCACCTCTCACATCTTGGGAGTCACTGTATTTTATGGCACAATGATTTTTACTTATTTAAAACCAAAGAAGTCCTACTCCTTGGGAAAATATCAAGTGGCATCCGTGTTCTATACTATGGTTCTCCCCATCCTGAATCCACTTATTTATAGTCTTAGGAACAAAGAAGTGAAAAATGCTCTCATTAGAATCATGCAGAAGAGAGAGGGCTCCAGGCAATTGAAATGAAAATGATGCTGAATATTTAATCTTGTCTTTTCTTTCTGTCCTATTTGCATATTTTCTAAATTTTTTATGTTTAAAGAAGCTTTAGATTACATAAATGTTAAATAAAAAATATAGAGGTCTCCCCATATACTCCCCTCTCTCCCTCTCCCACACTTTCCCTGATTAACAACATCTTTCTTTATTGTGGTACATGAGTTACAACTGATGAACACATATTGAAGCACTGCTACTAACCATGGTCAATAGTTTACTTCATAGTTTACAGTTTGCCCCACACAATTTTGCAAGTTTTAACAAAGTGCATAATGGCCTGTATTTGTCATTGCATTGTAATTCTGAACAATTCCAATGTCCCCTCCAAAATGCTTGCATGTTATATCTATTCTTCCCTCTCCCTCCTTTTGAAACCTCTGGTGACCACTGCCTTTACATTGATGATACAAGTTCATCCATGGTTAGAATAATAAGTCTACTTTAGTCCATAGCTGCATTTCCCCTTATGTTTGTTTATTCCTCAAACTTGAGGATTTTAGGATGGTAATCCCCACTCTGTTTCTGACTGAGAGTGGGCTTAGATCCCATGGGGCATATGGAAGGAATTGTCTTACTTGCAGTTGTAGATATTTGGGCTGAGTTTTGTCCATCATCATCATTTTGTTAGTTGTCCTGGGTGAGTCCAATGAACAGCAGAGTGAGTGTTGCAATTCTGTGAAGTTTAGGGACTCAATCAACATATGAGCAGACAGAAGATTTAAGTCTCTTATACATATATTAAATGATTATAATGCTAATTATTGGTTCAAATAAAAAGGGCAGAAGAGCCATATATAGGGAAATTAAAATGAGTCTAACTCTCTCTATATACATTAGCATCCTTTAATTAGTTTGCATGGCTGTTGAGCCATCATCTAATTGATTACAAATGCCCATGAACATTTCTAAGAATATGTTTTTAGAAATATGCATACTAATTGCAAGCCATAAAATATGTGCTAAAACTGTGGTTTGTGTGTGTATATATATATATATTAATTAATTAGTTTCTAATTTTGCTATGAATATTTCTAAATCTGTAGAGTTCTTGTTATGTTTAAATTAGATGTTGAATGATAAATTTAACACAGTACATATAAATTTTGGCCACTATCATCATAATACTTACATACTTGCAAAATTTTGACTATACAATGCCTTTTGTTATGAAAATATTTGCTGGGGTTTTATAAATAATTTTGATTTATCTTATTCATAAGTAGGTAAAAAGGAAAAATAAAACCTCAATATTTTGTCTTAGAGCAAAGTAATATACTGTGATAGAGTTAAGTTATAGAAAAAATGTGATAACTTTTCTCATGAATTATATCAAGTATATAATATTAACGCAGGTTGTTAATAACTGGATAGGTTGGGCATAAAATACACCAAATATAGGTAGTAGTAATATTTTGATGATGTTCTTTCATAGATTGAAACAATTGTTTCACAACAATGCAAGGTTTTAGTGGTGGGGTGATATATGGAAGGCCTGTATGTTGATATGCAGGTTTGTTTTGTTAATTCACAAATTTACTCTACACTTACTGTTTATGCATGTTCATATATAAATGATAAACTTCAATTTAAAAAAAAAGCATGTGAGAACATTGAGGAACATATGCAAAATATTTTTAATGTTAAAAAAATAGAAATGTCCTAACCACTATTGATAGTTTTCTTAGGTCTTCTAGACAAATCTTGCATATGTGTCTATATATATTACATATTTGTACAAAAGCATCATCATTTTCTGTTTTTCTTTTGCAGCTTTCAGTTTCCAATCATCCCTAAAATATTTAGTAAAACATTTCTCATTTAAATTTGTTAGATGAATGTTTTCTTTGTATATAAGCAAAATTAAAAAATCTCATCTTGCAATTCTTTAAGCCCTCATGTTTTATACCTTAATGAGGTCAGATTCTGCATGAAGATATAAATCTTTTGTTTACCTGCTAATCATTTGAAAACCCTCCTCTTTTGTGATGTGTCAACAGCTTCAGTAATTAGCTTTTCTTTTTTTAATTTCAATGTTATTCAAAAATTTATTTCCTTTCTCCTGTTTTCTATAAGTCTGTTACACTATTTAAAAAGAAATAAATTCTTTAGTTAAATTATTTGCTTACTAAAGAAATTGGAAAGAATTTATAAAGCTAAGAATTGATAATGAATGCAAATTTTGCCTCATCCCATAAATTTTATTCAGATAGTTGGATAAAATTTCTGTTAAAAATTCCTCTATATAATTTCAAATTGCAGTTTTAATTTTCTCTATTATTCAACGCATATTTAAGAAAGTATGTTTTCTTCTTTATCCAAGTATTTGATTGTTATATTTAAACGTTTCCAATGGTTATTTCTTGGCAATGAAATGATTTGTGTTTTTGTGCCATATATCATATTTTCTTTGTAGAATTGTATCTGGTTATTTCACAAAACAATATTTGAATAATTAATATAGTGTTAAACCTCTGTATTATGGTTTAAATGTTTAAAAACTTTTCAACAGTTTGTCACTGTTCATTAATTTATTCAAATAATTAAGACATGCTTTATTTTCCTCTACATCCTGAATTTCTATGGAAATTTCAACTTATATATAATATTGATATAAATTTTTCTGAGATATTTTTACTCTGAACTCTACATTAACTTGAATCTATATTTATTGTATTCCTGTTTATTTTTCTTTGCCATCAGAGATGTCTTTGATAAACATTTATTTTTAAATAATATATTTTTTACTAGTCTCTCATCTTGTATATACATTGTTTCTTTTCTTATAATTATAAACTATTTATATTATTCTGGTCATTTTTATGAAGAGTGCTGGCCTTGCTTTTATTTATGTACATCTTTATAAATTATAAAATGTTTTGGCAATGATGGGCAACTGATTCTCTAATTTTTCAGACAATAATAAGGTCAGGATATGCTTAAGTTTTAATTAAATATAGAATGCCCTATCCATTTATAATATATTTTAGCAAGCATTTATGATGTTATTAAATAAATGTAATATAAACTTTGGAAAATATGTAAACACTGGACTATTTGCCTAGTCACTTTTTAAACT
>JAQZBX010061971.1:0-16993 GCA_029593785.1 Cabassous unicinctus
AAAAAAAAAAAAAAAAAAGACATGGAGAAATCACACAACTCAGTGATAAAGAGACAAGCAACCCAATTAAAAAATGGGCAAAAGACTTGAACAGAAATTTTTCCAAAGAAGAAACACAAATGGCCAAAAAGACATGAAAAGATATTCAACATCACTAGCTATTAGGGAAATGCAGATCAAAGCAACAAGCTATAATTTCTTGCTTTACAGAATGGTTATTATTAAAAAGGTGGCATACTACAAGTGCTGGAGAGAATGTGGAGAAATGGCAACACTCCTTCTCTGTTGGTGGGAATGTAAAACGGTACACAGTTTGTGGAGAACAGTTTGGCAGTTCCTCAGAAAGCTAAATATAGAACTGCCATATGACCCAGTAATCCCACTACTGTAATATACTCAGAAGAACTAAAAGCAAGGACGTGAACAGACATTTGCACACAGATTTTCATAGTGGCCTTATTCACAATTGCTAAAACAAGTTAAGAACCCAAGTGTCCATTAACTAATGAATGGATAAACAAATTGTGATATACATATATGATTGAATACTATTCAGCTGTAAGAAGAAATGAACTTGTGATGCATATGACAACATGGATGAAACTTCAGGACATTATGTTGAGTGAAATAAGTCAGACACAAAAGGGCAAATATTGTATGGTCTCTCTAACATGAACTAAATACGATGAGTAAACTCAAACTATAGAGTATAGGTTACTAGGAGAAAGAATGTGGGTTGAGCAAGGGGAGTTGATGCTGAATGCATATAGAATGTTTAATAAAGGGGATTTTAAATGTGGGGAAATGGTTAGAGTTTATGGAAACACATTACAGTGAAGATAATCAACAATGTGTATTTATAAATGTGACTGTGGCTGAAAAGGGTCATCTAGTGTGGTTAACGTCAATTGAAGAAAGCTAGAGGATAATCTAGGAAATGTATAACAGTGATTTTAGCAGTGGATGATGACTGTGGTTAATAGTACAAATACAAGAATGTTCCTCTATTACAAAGTGTTAAGAATACAGAGATACATGGGGAAAATGTAACTAATGTAATGTAGAGAATATAGTCAACAGTAATATTGTAATATTTTTACAGCAATGGCAATGATGGTGCTATATCAATGCTAAGGGTCAATAATGGGAGGGTATAAGGGGGTATAGGATTTTTCCTTTTGGAGTAATGAAAGTATTCTGAATTGGACTGAGCCGATGACAGCAAAACTCTGTGATGAAACAGAGCCACTGAGTACACTTTGGATGGACTGTACAAGGCAGAGGACCATATAACACATCAAACACCATGGTGAATGATCAACTGTGGTTAACATTCATGAACTATAACAAATATACAATACTAGTACATGGTGTTAAAAGGATGGTTTGTGGGAAAAACACATCAAATATAAGCTATATATTACAGATAGCAATAATATTATGACAATATTCTTTCATAATTTGTAACAAATGTGTCACAACAACGTAAGGTGTTAGTGGTGGGGCGATGAATGGAAATCCTATATAGTATGCATGATTGTTTTGTTAACTCACAACTTCTCAAATGAAATTTTTAAAAAAGACATGGAGGAAACTTAAATGCATATTGCTAAGTGAAAGAAGTCAATCTGGAAAGGTTTCTTACATACTGTAGGATTCCAACTACATGACATTATGAAAAAGGCAAAACTATAGAGACGGTAAAAAGATCAGTGGTTGCCAGTTCAAGGATTCAAAAGTAAGGGATGAGTCAGTTGAGCACAGGACATTTTTAGGGGAGTAAAACTATTCTGTATGATACTGTAATGGTGGATACATAACATTATGCATTTGTCAAACCTCATAAAGGCATAGAACATAAAGAGTGAAACCTATTGTAAATGATGGAATTTAGTTGATAATAATGTATCAATATTGGTTTATCAATTATACTAAATGTACTACCTAATGCAAAATATTAATCATAGGAGAAACTAGGGGGAGGGCAGAGGGGAGTAGATGGAACTCTGTACTTTCTGTGCAACTTTTCTGTAAATCCAAAACTTTAAAAAAAATAACATCTACTCTTAAAAAGATACAAAATTTGAGCCCAGATTTTAATATTTTATTAGATTCAGCAGATATAAAATTTCTGCCAATCTGCTATTAAAACCTCCTAACTCCCGACTCAGTTTCTATACTTATGTCACCATGGACAGGTATAAACAGTTCATTGGCTAACACTGGCTGTGGAACCTACTTTGAGCAGCATTGGTCTCGCTAGAGCAACATGATCATTTACTAGGATTAGTTTTGAAAGGTTACACTGACTCACCCTCAGGATTCCCAGTTTCTCCTCTCTTTGGATTTTAAATTGGTCAAACGTCATACTGTGTAGTGGAGATCATGGATTTTGAGCCATGTATTTTATTTTGCTTAAGAAACAACACTGCTCTAGACAAGAAGTGACCACTACTCTAGAAATTCTCTGGTGGAGGGAGGATTTGTTTTGGGGACCTAGCGTGTTACTCAGGTGGCAGGTAATACTACCAAACTTTCCTTGCAGGCTGATTTTAGGACAACTGATTCAGTCTGGCATCTACTGTAAGGGAGAGCAAGGACCACTTTAGAGCCAACCTGTGAGGGGAAAATGAGACATCTTTCTGCCTTAATGTTTAGTGCATCAATTATCCTTGGAGCTTAATTTAAACATAAAAATATAAAATGATTTTAAAAGAAAGTGGAGTCAAAAGGAAGATGGTAAACGACTTTTTAAAAATTCAAAATAAAAAGACAAAGAGGCTGGTATTTTTAAGTTGTGACCCCCTACAAATAACAAGGAGTTATCTGTATACCTGCCCTCTCAAATGGGAGTTCATAACAGAGGCCTCAAGGGGTTGAGATGTTACTATTTGTAGAATCAGAGATAGAGAACCCTTGTGTTCAAGCTTCCCTCCCCCATACACACAGTTTACACCTAATCAGGTTTAGGCATGTGGAGCTCAACTCCCCTGGGAAATCCTGATTTTGTACAGACAACAGTCTCAGCACTTTGCCTTCCAGCTGCAGTGTATTATAAAGTGTCTTTCATGTTTAAAATTTTTAAAAATAAAAGCATTATGTTTTTTTAAAAGCACACAACATTACTTCAAAATTTCACATTATAATAGGTTACTTAGGGAACATAAAAGGGAATTTAAATCTCTATTTTTTCTTTTTGCAAAAATGTTACAGAGCTACCATCACGAAAAACAGTCAAGCAAATCCAGGAACTAAAGCCTCAAGTAGGAAAAAAATATTTTAACATAAAACAAGTTTCTTGTACTATGCCTTTTTCCCTAGGATCAAAGGCATTTATTCTACCTGGAGGCCTGATATTCTAAAGAGATACTTGAGTTGCTGTGTTAAAAGTAAGTTGGTTCAGTATAAGATAGACATGACACAGCACTAGAACATATCTTTCTAAAATAAATCAGGACAATTATTTTTTATTTCAGTTAGAAAGCATTTTTTCCTTTCAAATGTTCCAAATTTTATGATCTGTTTTCTAATGATGTTATGGATCAAATCATGCCTCCCCACAATGGCATGCTCAGGTCCTAAGCCCTGGTCCTGTGGGTGTGGACTCAACTGTAAATGGGATCTTTGCAGATGTTATTAAAGATAAGGCCACACTGAATCAGGGTGGGCCTTAATCCAATAGAATTGGAGTTCTTGTGAGCAGAGGACAGTTGGACACAATCAGGAGGAGGACACAGATGGCCATGTAACAGAAGTTAAGATTGACTTAAGGATCAATGGCAAGCCACCACAAGAACCCTGCAGACTTCAGAGAAAGCATGAGCCCACCTGCACATTGATTTTGGACTTCCAGTATCCAAAACCAAGAGACAATAAATTCCTATTGCTTAAGCCAACCAGTTTGCGGTGTTTGTTATAGCAGCCCTGATATACTAAGACAAGCGATCTGTAATAAATTTAGGGGTTTTACTAAAATTAATGTAAACAGGATTTTCCCAGAGTTTACTATAAACTTAAACTTGCATCTTATGTATTTGAAGAACATTTTCAAGTTCTTCATCCCATTTTTTATCTATGCTTAGTTTTAACCTTTCTATCCTTTTTATCAGCATCCAGGACACTTTCATATGTCGCCATTCTAATCAATAACAAAAAGAACAAATTTCAGTAACCAATAATCTTTACACTTTGCTGATATGTTTATTTCAAATATAGTTCATTCTGCATAGGATAGGACAGGGTTGTTTTCTAAATGTTGCGAAAACACTTACCTTAATCCAGGAATGTAACGTTGAGTAACAGGAGAACTAGGGAGAAAAAGTATTAACAAAAAGGAGCTATTTTAATTGTTTATGGTTAAGCTATGCCACAATGCATATCAAGCATAAATTAGGGTTTATAACTGCATATTTTCATGATATTATAAAGTATGACATTAATTGATAAACAGAATGAAAGACATGATTTCCTTTTATCATATGCCCAGTACAGTGCTTCATTTTAATCATTTATCTGACACCTAAAATATGCCAGAGGGAAAATTTACTGCATTAATTTCAATCATGAGGCATTTAAAAGAATGTACTGAACCACTTTTAAAACATTATTTCAATTTCCCCTGTTTTCTCAGCATCATTCTTTCAAAATCAGATATTCTCGAAAACATTAAAATCGACAAATTAAGTCATTTTGTATAAGGTTCTCTCTGGAATTTTTAAAGTACTTAAAGTACTTATATTCCATAATCTTTCTCATATCTGACTAAAAGTACTTAGTCCAACCAATGATATTCCCTACTTCCTTTTTCCCTGTAATCTTCTTTAATTCTCCCAAATTTCAGAGTTCTGGGCATTAAACATTCCCAAACAACAATTAGTTTTACATTATTCAGAAGAGTATTATCAGCAGGAATGTTTTTTTCCTCAAGCAGAAAAAATATGATCCTCTCTTATATTTATAAAGATTCCATATTATTTATCTTAATTCCCCCAATGAAAGAGGAATAACATCAAGATAAACTTTAAAAAAAGGTTATGCCTAAATTCAAATGCCAGTCTTCATTTGGCAACTTCCTCCAAAACTCCAAGAATATCATTAGTGCTACAAGGTAAAGATGTTTTATAAAAATGTAAAATGAAAACTAAGAATACATGAATAAATTAACATAAATGTCACACAAACTTATCTAAGTTTTCTTTAGTGTCTTGGGATCACCTTAAAATTTCTGTAAAAAACAATCCACAAGTATTAAACATCCATCATGAGTGGTTCAGAAATAGATAAGGCCAGATGGCCACTTGAGCGTCAGTCTAGTAGGTGCTATACGTTGCGGAAATCCATGACTCAGGTATGACTTTACACCACTTCAGATAATCAGTTTTGATTGGTTCTCCCAAGCTGTAACAGGTATGGCCGAACCGACCCTCTATAATCTAGCAAAAAGACCGATTGAAACCCCAGTTCATTTATTTAAATGGAAGATTATGTCTGACCCAAGAACGAGGTTCACATCTGCATGGGCATGTCCTTCTTGAGGGTTTGGGGGGATGGGAAAACATCCATCCCAGAAGCTAAGTTAGCAATTGGCAGCTGGCTTGTGAGAACAGAAGAAAGCAAAGGTTATTATATCCCATAGGGAAGCCTGATGAACTGCCCTTCTCTATATTGGGGATGTTTTTGTGTAAAGATCAGATGACTCATTGATAATGAGAACACCTTCCCTTTGGGGCAGTGCTGGAGAAAAATTGCAAATTCTTTCCCTGTAACTCTTTTTCTTTTTCTAGACTACACAGGAACGTGTTTGCACTTATCATTACATCATTCTCCCTTGTTTTAGCTTACATAATAGAATGTTGTCTGCTTCCTAATGATATAAAGGGAGGTACCTCTATGACACCAGTGAAATGAAGCAAGGATTTGGTTTGGGGCTTGATTTTTCCCCCAGATAATTACTTGAATTATCCATTCCAGTGAAAGGGATAAAGAAGTGAACTAAGCCAGAAAATGTATCACAATGTAAAATGTTGACTTACCTCTTCACTAATGTAGGGTAAAGTATACATTTGAATAAATAAAAGGACTGTAGATTATAATGTTACAGAATTTTAAAGCCATATACAAAAATATCTGAAGCACAATTTACCTTCGTAAAGTTAAAGTACTTCTAGGTGGGAACATTTATTTGTACACTGATTATAAAATATAAGTTCACAAGTAAATATAAGAAATACAAATGAACTAGAAATGGTTTACAAAGCAACAATTGTCAGTAATATAAATGTAATGGATGTGATATTTTATAGGTATACTAAGAAATTTTACATAAGAATGGGCTGTTTGTTGATGCATTTATTTTTATCAACCATAAGTCAATGTAAATCATAAAATACTTAAGGATTATCAAGAACTAGGATGAGGAAAGAAAAATATTAAACCACAAAAACAGACAGATTTTGATTAGCTTGTGTGGCAGTTTGGTATTGTTTATGAATTCCAAAAATAGATATTGGATTGTGTTTGTAAACTGGTCTGTTCCTCTGGGCATATTAGATTGTATTAGATTCAGAGGCTTCACTTTTACTTTATTAAATCAAGATTAGGGCTTTTATTTGATTACGTCATTAGGTGACTAAGTTTGAGTCCTGCCCACCAAACACACAAACACACTTTGTGGGCTTTATAAACGGATGCTCAATCAAAGACAGGGAAGTAAATACACTGAGAAGGAGAACACAGAGAGTTTAGTTTTGGACACTGGAGCTCTGGGGAGAAAGCTGAGACATTTGCCTGATGGTTTGCAGTTGAAGAGACCAGAGCCCTGAACAGCTGAGAAAGCCCGGAAAGAAACAAGCCCCGGGGAGAGAGGTGAGCCTTATGTTAGCCTACAGCTGAGATAGGAGGAAGCTGGGACCACGGAGCCTTAGGAGGAAGAGGAAGGCTGAACCCTCACAGAGACCAGCAGCCATCTTGCTCCAACACATGGCAACAGACTTTGGTGAGGGAAGTAACTTACTCTTTATGGCGTTGTGACTGTAAGCTTCTACCCCAAATAAATACCCTTTATAAATGCCAACAGATTTCTGGTATTGTGCATCAGCACCCCTTTGGCTGACTAATACAGCTTGTATTAAATATTAAAATCTCAGTTGTCCAGCATCGTCAAACAATGTTCTCTTCCACCTAAGTGAATATGGTACATTTGTGGTTTACTCTTCACCTCACTTGTAC
Source organism: Cabassous unicinctus (assembly GCA_029593785.1). Lineage (NCBI taxonomy): Eukaryota > Metazoa > Chordata > Mammalia > Cingulata > Chlamyphoridae > Cabassous > Cabassous unicinctus. The sequence continues at coordinate 7,228 of JAQZBX010061971.1, forward strand.
ACTCAACTCCTATTTCCCATTAGGGAAATGCAAATCAAAACCACAATGAGATTCTATTTCATACCCATTAGAATGACTATTATTTTTAAAATAAGGAAATAAACAAGTGTCAGTGAGGATGCAGAGAAATAGGATTCCTCATGCATTGCTGGTGGAAATGTAAAATGATACAGCCCTTTTGGAAAACAGTTTGGAAGTTCCTCAAAAAGTTAAACACAGAACTGCCATATGATCCAGAAATTCTACTCCTCAGTATATACTCAAAAGAATGGAAAGCAGGGACCCAAACAGATATTTGTACACTGATGTCTATAGCAGCATTATTCACAATAGCCAAAAGGTGGAAGCAACCCAAGTATCCATCAGCAAATGAATGGCTAAACAAAATATGGTATATACATGCAGTGGGATGTTATTTAGCCATAAAAAGGAACGATGTTCTGATACATGCTACAGCATGGATAAACCTTAAAGACATCATGTTGATTTAAATAAGCCAGACATAAAGGGACAGATATTGTGTGATTTCACTTACATGAAATAACTAGAATATGCAAATTCATAGTGACATTAGGTAGATTACAGATTACCAGGGGCAAGGGGTTGGGAATAGGGGAGTTATCGCTTAATGAGTACAGAGTTTCTTTAGGGGTGATGGAAAAGTTTTGCTAATGGATGGCGCTGACAGTAGTACAACATTGCAAATGTAATTAATACCACTGAACTGTATATTTGAAAGTGGTTAAAATGGGAAATTTTATGTTGGATAAATGTTACTGTTAAAAAACTAAAACAAAAACATTGATGACATTTCATAATCTCAAGAACTCTCTTTTCAGTTTCTTCTCTTTTTATTGCCTGAACGTTAACTTCAGGACATTCTGATCCTATCAATTACTTTTCATACCTTATCAGAGTTCAGGAGGGCCATATGTGATGCCCTGCCACGACTTCTACTTATTTTGAGTATAATACTCCCCACCTCCCTAATACCTCTATCCCACCACTAAATAATAGGAATATGTGACCCCTTCATTTGGAGTAAGTCATAAAAGGATTCCTCTGACCCCTTCTGGCAAAATTGTAACATGAGGCGAGGATGCTTCCTGTCATTCCCTTTTATTTGAGACGGTACAACCGAGCCTCTGAACACAGCCATCTAGATGACAGGAAATTAAAGTCACACTACTGGGAAATGAGATGCCCTGATGCTACCATTAAAGGCAGGTGATATGTGGGAAGTCATGAGACATCACTTCCCACCCAGATGGGAATAACAGATGAGTTCAGAAGAAGCCTTTCAGCTCAGAGAACTGTTTATAACAGCAAAGAAAATGCTATGATGGTCTCCAACCTGTCATGTTGTCCAGGGAGACAGACTAAGTATAAAGAAAACGGTTTCCCATAAATCCAGGATGTGTCAACTGCCAAGAGCTCCATGCAAGATTCTACACAAAATGCACAGGGAGAGGACTGCTCCTGGCTCCTCAGAATTGATGTATCCATACCAAAGAATAAAAAACCCTATCTGGATAATCTGGAGGTATCCGGGCTGCTTCTAGTCAGACTCCTGAGCTATCCTTTGGCCTTGTTCTTTACTCCTAACCCTCAGATGAGCCCACCTTCCCACTTCCCTGGCCCGGTGCACTGATTTCTCCCCAGTTGAGAACTCCTGCTTCTGAACTCAGCAGGTGACCTCATACCACTGAGAGCACCAAGTCAGTCATTTTTACCCTGGGAGCAAGATATAACACTGAGTCAGACATCAACCAGCACAGAGCCAGGACTGACAGCAAATCTGCAACAATGGCGCCATCTGAATCTGCTGAAAACCATCCAGGGAAACTGGCATCTAAATCAGGAGGCATTTAAATATTTGATGAGTCAGTTTTATAAATCTATAGTTGTTATTTGTTCCTCCACTCTAAATGTTCCTCTCATCCATGATCTTATGACTTCAGGCCGCTTTTAATTTCTTCCCTTCATCACTACCAAGTAGCTACAGAGGCTCCTGCTAATTTCCCCACTTTCCTGCCATGTGAAAGGAGATAGGATTAGAAAAAGGGTACCACTTCTTCCATGAACAAAGATATGAAAAATTATTAACAGGAAACAAATCTTAGTTGTTTCAAAAGCATTGATTTTGCCTTGTGTTTTTATAAAGAATGTGGTTTATGTTGAATTTAGAACCCAACTGTTTATACGAAGAATCAACAACTGTGAAATTCTCCTCGGGAAAGAATGAAGAAAACCAATTAATAAATACACAAAACAATCAGCGATAAACATTCTTTTAATAGATCCAGCTTTCCTGCCTCTAGAACACATTTGTAACCCCAAAGCCATTTATGCAGTACAAGAGTTGCCCTGAAAAAGAAAAAAAAGGAGCATCATTTGCTTTTTCACCCCTCTAGAGAACCAAGATTTCACGTTCATATCATTTTAAAGCAGAAAACAGAGGCAACTTTTTACATTCTAAATTTGTGAGAAAATTTCAAAATCTACATATCTGATGTCCAGTTTTCATCTAAGGTTTCTAAATTTTGGTTGTACAACAGAAAATTTGGGGATAGAAAAGTGTTAGAGAGACTGCCAGTTGCCTACCCAGTATATAGTTTTCTCTTTAATAACAGCACCTATATACTGCCTCTCTATATAGTGGAGGCAGCAATGTGCCTGGGTTAAAAACAACGACAACAACAAAAACACCTCTTTAATTCCCAACTGCCATGTATTTAAGAGTGACCAAGCCAATGTGAGCAGAAGTCATTGATTGGAAAAATGCTTCAACAAGAACTGACTCAGTCAGCAGCCTTTTGCCCTTCTCTCTTTTTCTCCTTTTATAATATGGAATGTGGGCATGATGACTGGAACTCCAGCAATTATGTTGTGACTATGAAGTGACCTTGAAGATGGAAAGACTGGCCTAAGAATGGTGGAGCAAAAAGATAAAAACAATGGAGCCTCTGATCACTGTGTAAATATCATACTTGTCTTTGTCTTGCTTTGACTACCTACCTCATGATTTCTTTTGCAAGAAAGATTAACCCTTGTCTTAAATTATTAGGATCTTATTGCTAGCCCCTGAACCTAATCCATTGATATAAATAGGGACCCATGCAGCACCCTCCACCTAATCCACAAATCCAATTGTATTTGTGAGTCTGTATGGGTGAAGAGCTCAGACCCTGGATTCAGAAAGACCTGGTTGGAATCTCAGTTCGGCCACTCACTTGCTGAGAAATCGTGGTATGGTACCATACCCTACCCAAGTTTCAATTTCTCATCTGTAAAATGTGAGTAACTGTTGTATCTCCTACTCGTGGGCATTTGAAAGGATTAGATGAGATAACTTTTAGCATATTTTAGCACAATGTTTGGAACATGGGAAGCACTGAAAAGAATGTTAGCTCATATTGCAATTATGTCTATACCATCTGTCACAATCACCACAGAGTAGGCTCATAATAAATATTTGCTGAGTGAACTATACATTATCTAACTCCATTTAAAAATCACTGGAAAATATGCATTGCTATAACACAGTGAGCCCATATTGCAGGTGGAGAAATACAGAAGTGTCTGTTTAACTCATCAAGAGTCACACCAACAGCTGAAAGAGAAAATCACATTGCCTGAATTCCTTTTGTCTTCTCTAGGCAATTATCAACATATAATAGTATAATTATATGAAACTTAAAGTACACTTGGTTGATTTTAACAGTGATCTTGTATTGGACTGACTAACTGGGAGCAAGTGAGCGGAATCACAAAACAAATGATTTCTAGCTCTTAAGTGAAGCCAGATAAAAATTAATACAAAATTAAGAATGTTTTCATTCAAACTATAAATAAATTATATTATTACTGACATATCATTTTAAAAGAAATAATGAGACTCTAGCTCTTCTAACAGGTTTTGAGCACTTGGGAAGAAAAGACAAATAGGAAGAGGGTATTAGGAAACAATTCCTTATTGTTTGTAATAAAATATATACCTAAATAAAAATCTGTATACACACACACACACACACACACACACACTCATGCCCAACTAGTGTAACAGAATGTGGGAGTGCCAAAGAAGTGGGGTTAGGACAGATAGCCAAGCAGTATGCAAACTATCCAGGTCTTCTATGAGTGAGGAGAAGAGAAAATAACAAACATATTGAAAAAAACAAAGGAAGTGAAAATACACTTTCAATTATGTATGGTATATGAGCAGTATAATTGAATATTTCTCTTACATGATAGAGAGAGTAAGTGAACATACATTCAATTCTCATTTGTCTGAGCTCATACAGGGAGAATATAGAATGCCAGGGATTTCTAAACCTGGAGAATATTTTAAAAACCATACACAGTCAAACCTATTTAAGAAAATTCCTGAACAGTAAAGGAAAACAGCATGAAAATATGAATTATGATAAATTAATAAATTAGCTAAGGGATCTGATTTTTTAATATAGGAATAATGATAAAGCATATCTTACCTCTTAGGAGGTAAACAGATTTTCCACAAAAGAAAACAAAGGAGGCATTCTCAAAGGAATGCTGCTTTCCTCAATGTTAGCAAAGCCATTAACCCACAATGTATTTCAGAAGAGTCACAGAGGAGCTTTTGTTTAAAATTCTCAGTGTTTTGCAGTCAATGTTAGCAGTTCCTCTGATGATGACTTCAGTCTTTTACATGCAATAATGTTCTCTACCACCTAAGGAGATTGTTACTTTAATTTTTCCCCTTATTCCAAATGGCCCATTAAGGAAATAAAGGTCTAGTCAGGACTCACAAAACCCCACCCCCATGACAAGAAGCTAGATACTGCCTAAAATCAAACTTTAAAATAAGCCTGCGGCTCTCAGTTATCCTTTATTTCCTCACATGGAAGGAGCATTGCAGTTATGCTGAAAGACCCGAGTTCGAGTCCTGACTCTACTATTGGCCAGCACTGAAACATCAGGCCACCACTTGCTTGTCTGGTCCCATGTTTTCCCATCTATGAAATGGTCTCTCAGGGCTTTTCTAAGAATGCTATTCAATTATTCTATGCGATTTTAGTCATCAATTTACATATTTGGCTGGTAGGCCTTGAGATGATTTCTTTTCAGACACTAAATAGGCAATTTTGTTAGATGCACAGGCTATATGGGTGCTATAAACAGACAAATTTTTGTTTGGTATGGAATAGTAGGTGAAAGTACATTTCAGTTGGTTACAATTTTCCATTAGAACTATAGCTCTCTATTAAAATAACATAGCACACTAATATTATCACAAATCACACCATAAAAAGCAAAGAAAAAAATAAATGCATGCAGGCACAGTGGGACATGAACTATTTAATCTAATGACAGCATTCCCCCAAATCTAATTAAAAAGCTTACCATTCATTCATTCATTCGTCAGTTATTTATAGAATGTATACTATGTGTTGGGTACTATGCTAAATATTTTTATCCAGTAAAAAGCCTTCAAGGACATATACAATAGGCTAACTTGTTATATCATGTCAATGTCTTGGAGCTATCCTAACATCAAAAGGCCTTCATTACATACTCACACCCTTTGAGAGAGAAGGAATTACAATATCTCCTCAGACTTTCAACTTAAAGAACCTTCCAACTAGTCAACCCTGTCACTGAGTCTCTGTTATACATGCCTATTATTTCAGTAGTCTTTCAAAAATCATTAATGATATTTGACTCCAAGAAACATTATTTCAATAAGCACGTGTTGTGTGCACAGTACATGCCAGGTAGCATGTTAGGTGTTAGAGAACAAAGCAGTGAAAAAGTTCCCATTCCCACAGAGTTTATAACTGAGCAAATAGTGATTAAAGATGAATAAAGGATGTTCCTCTGTTCTTGGTCATCCCCATCACTATTATTATTATTTGTTTATGTGACTGTGTTCCCCACCAGCCTGTGGGTTTCAGTTCTTGAAACACAGAAAGAAATCAGTAAATATTTTCTAAATGAAGTATTTCAGTGCCTCTTTGTTTCTATTCTTTTTTTTTTTTTTTTAAAGATTTATTTATTTTATTTTATTTATCCCCCCCTTGCTGCTTGTGCTGCTGTGTCCATTCGCTGCGTGTCTTCTCTGTGTCTGCTTATCTCCTCCTTGCTGTGAGGTCTTGCCGCATCAGCCCACCACGCCGCGCGAGCTGGCCTGCCCTCACAAAGAGGCGCCGGGAAGCGAACCCGGGGCCTCCCATATGGTAAACGGGGGCTCTATCCACTGAGCCACACCCACTTCCCTGTTTCTATTCTTAAGAAGAAAACTGTTTTCTCCTCCATAGAACTTGGGTTCAGCCAATAAAGAACAAATTGGGGCTCATTATTATTATTATTATTATTATTATTATTATTTTGTAGTTAACTTTTTTTTTTTTGCAAAAACAGGATAACAACATCAGATAGCACTTTAATATACTAGAAGACGAAATGGAACTAATTTTATTTCATACATATATTTTACAGTCCAGTAGACAAGATATATTGTATTTCTCTGCTGGTAACGGGCTCATTATTAAAACATCTTTAGTTATTGCTGTAAATTCCAACGCTATAGAAGTGGCACTCCTCTTAGAATTCATCCTCCCCTTTCCTTTCCTAATGGAGCCATGCTTTAGTTCAGGTGTCCCCTCACCTGACTCAGCCCACGGGTTCCAGGGGAAGTAGACCCTATCCTCAAAGCCAAGGCTGAGTTTAGATCAGCCTACTCAGTTCTTGATAATCTCATTCACCTCCGTTAATGGTTCAGGAGCGAGCTCATGACCTAAGTAAGGCAATCAGACTGGAGGAAAGGATTGTTAGTCTTTGGTTGGAGAACAAGTCCTTTTCCCACTGCAACTAGGGATGGCTGCTGCTGCTGGTGGCAATTATCTTGTGACCACAGTGGAAGCTGGCTTGAAGAAAAAGGCAATACACAGAAGAGAGCAGAGCTAGAGAAACAGCTGGGGTCAGCCAGACTGCTGGACTTTCAGTTATGCAGGATATGTGTCATTGTTTAAGCCAGATTGGGTGGGGTTTTTGGTTACTTATAGTTAAAGTATTCTCATAAATCCATCCCTAACTGGGAAAGGAGGAATGTGCTTTAGAACACATGCATGCTTTTAAATGTAATTCTGAAAAGACATCATATCTTCTCTAAGACCCAGTTGGAGAGTGAGACATCTGTGATTTTTGTTGTGAGTGAAAACAATATTTACCACAAATAATCTGTAAAGTTCTCTTTCCTCGTTCTAAACCTGGTGTTCAATACCCTCCAGAAAAACCTCAAAATACTTTGGTTTTCACATTTTCTGTGAATTGAAAAGGAGTTCCCTTGAATTTAAAACAACATAGAACAATCTATATTGGACAATTCATTCATTCATAGAGGGGAAAATGTTAACAATAAGTAACCCAAGAATGAAGAACCTTTAAAAGAATCATGAATCACAGAATCAAGACTGGAAAAAAAAAAAAAAACAACCTTTGAGATTGTCTGGATTAATGCTTTTGAAACTTTTCCACTGAAATTCATGAGGGAAGCGTTTTCATGAGTATGGAAATAGTGCCTGAAGTGGCTTGCCAAAAGCATGAAATATCTTTGACATTTGACTTTTTAATTTTTAAAATGCAAGGGAATTTTGCATTCTGGTGCAGAATATTATTCACATATTTTTACCCAAACCCTTAGTGAAATTAACAGCCCAGAAAGTTACAGTTTCTATCCTGTGGCTTTGGGTTGACCCCACTGACACAGCACTGTGGCTCCCCAGGGTCACATGGCATGTTTACCCAAGTACAAGAGTACAGCTATAGACCATTATCGTCATGTCACGGATCAGAGAACTGAAGCCGAGAGTGGTTCAATAACTTGCCCAAAGCTCTGAAAATTGTTATTGGTAGAGCTGAGAAGAGAATCAAGCTCACTAACTCCCAAGACTGGTACTGTCTCCAAACCCTTCTTTCAATCTTTGTGTGAAAACAAGAACTACCCAAACTACAAATGCCAAACACATGGGGCTATGGATCATTTCCTCAATACGCCTTTGCACTTGCCATTCCTACTGTCTAGAAAGCAATTCTGACTCCTTGCATGGCCCGTTTCATCACATCATTCATGTCTCAGTTCAAATATCACCTACTCAGAGAAGAGGCCTTCTCTGACCACCCTATCTAAAGTGATCCTCCAGGGAAGCAGGTGTGGATAGAGCTCCCGTTTACCATATGGGAGGCCCCGGGTTCGCTTCCCGGGGCCTCTATGTGAGGGCAGGCCGGCCTGAGCGGTGCGGTGGGCTGATGCAGCAACCTCACGGCAGGAAGCAGGTGTGGCTCAATCGATAGAGCCCCCGTTTACCATGCGGGAGGCCCCGGGTTCGCTTCCAGGGGCCTCCTTGTGAGAGCAGGCCGGCCTGCGTGGCGCGGTGGGCTGATGCAGCAGGACCTCACAGCAAGGGGGAGATAAGCAGACACGGAAGAAACACACAGCGAATGGACACAGTAAAACACAAGCAGCAAGGGGGGTATAAATAAATAAATAAATAAATCTTAATAAATAAATAAATAAATAAAGTGATCCTCCACGCTACCACATACTCTCTATCAGACATAGATTGAATTGGTTCCTTCATATCACGTATCACAATATGAAAGTCTGGCTGGCCCTCCTCCCTTCCTCCCTTCCTTCCCTTCCCTCTCCTTCCTTCCTTCCTCCCTGCCTTCCTTTTCTGGTTCCCCCGCTCTTGAATACAAGCTCCACAGGGGAACAGGATCCTTTCTGTCTTATTTACTGCTCTGCCCAAAATAGGGGAAGAGGAGTTTTCACACATAGAAGATACCTGATATATATACATATATAAAATAACAAATGAATAAACTACAGCCTACTGCCTTCGTATCTTTAGCTAAGCTGTCTCTCTCCTACAGTGACTTTCCCCTGTCATATTTGCCTGTTCAATTATCACCCAACTAAGTCCAATTCATATTAAGTGTTTCAGAAAGCCTTCCCTAAATCTATTTCCCTGACTAGCTTTTGAGGACATCGAGAACAGAAAACTCATCTTATTCATGTTGAATTCTCAGATCCCAACATAGGTTAGACCTTTGATATCAGTTATTCATTTCTGTTACTTACTCATTTGTCTTTCTTATCTCATTTCTCTTTTTCCTCTGTGTTCTAGAAGAAAATTTTAAGGTTATCCAATGCATGATTGACTAGATTTTTCATCATGTCAACTCTGTTCCTAAAAGGCTCTAATGGGAATTTTAATCTGCCATTTCATTTGCTTCTTTCTTCCCATCTTTTGCTCATTTCACTCACGTCTCTTTTTTGGTACCTCAATGTATTCCTTTCTTTGGGCTTTATACTCTTCCATTGCAATTCCGCCTTCCTGTAGTTGATTTAGGATGCCTAAAAGGCATTTAAATTTTTATGCTGTGGGAAGCGGGTGTGGCTCAGTGGATAGAGCCCCGTTTACCATATGGGAGGCCCGGGTTCGCGTCCCGAGGCCTCCTTGTGAGGGCACGCCGGCCTGAGCGGTGCAGTGGGCTGATGCAGCAACCTCACGGCAGGAAGCGGGTGTGGCGAAATGGATAGAGCACCCGTTTACCATATGAGAGGCCCTGGGTTCGCTTCCCGGCACCTCCTTGTGAGGGCAGGCCGGCTCGCGCGGCGCCGTGGGCTGGTGCGGCAAGACCTCACAGCAAGGGGGAGATAAGCAGACACAGAGAAGACACGCAGCAAATGGACACAGCAGCACAAGCAGCAAGGGGGGGA
>JAQZBX010061972.1:0-17001 GCA_029593785.1 Cabassous unicinctus
CAAGAGAAAGCACCCCCCTACACACACACACACACACACACACACACACACACACACACACTCCAGGACAGGTTTTGCTTTTTATTTCTCATCTTAAACAAACAAACCCCAAAGCCATTAACCGGTTCAGGTCGCCCTGCAGCTAGGAGCCAGGAAGTGGGTTTAGAGAAAAGGGAGTGGGGAAGGGGGTGCCCGGGGACCCGAGAAGCCCCGAAACTGCTGGAGCGGGGATGGGGCTCGGCAACCTGCTCTGCACTGTGGGCTCCGTGCTCTGCTCCCCCGGCGTGCGCGGCTCGGCCCGCCGCCGAGAACCCTCCGCTCCTCCTATTGTTGCACCTCCGCTGTTGCCATGTTGGAGAGAGCCCCTTGACCTCCCCTCCCTCAGCTCCACGGGCTGGGTGCGTTTCCTACCTGTGCTCGCTACGGGCTTTCCTGCAAGACCCGACGTGTCGTGTGCTCAGCAACGTGGGCTGCCCGCTGGGCGCCGCCGGGCTCGCGCTGCAGCTCCGGGCGTCTCTTGCACCAGCGCGATGTGGGGCTGGCCGCAGACCGCCTCCTCCCGGGCCGCTCCCCTCTCCGGGATTCGCACTGCGAGCGCCGTGCCCTAGGGTCCCGGGGACAGTGGGAGAGGCAGGAAAAGGCGAAATGACCAAAGTGAAGGGAGGAAAAAAAGTCGTTGCCGGCGAGAGCATGCGACAGCCCGCAGAGTCAAGCCACCCCGGGTGAGACAATAGCGGGAGAAGCGGGCGAGAGGGGGGAAGCCATCTCCCGGAGACCCGGCGCACTGCACGGCGAGGCCCGGGTCGGCCAGACCCTGCCTTGACAGGCAGCCGCCCGGCCGCCGGCTCCAGCCTGCGGAACAGAGTCCGCCGAGAGCGGGAGGGCGGGGCCCATCCTGGAACCCTGACCTCCCTCCACCTCTCTTCTCTCTTCCCTTCCCCTCTGACTCCCTCCCTCCTTGCCATAACGTGGGGGAAGAGAAACTGGCTGGCGTGAAGTGCTTTGGAAACACCAGAGCCAAGTTTTCCGCTTCCCACTTGCATGAGGATTTTTGCAGATGGTCGTTACTTTTCCTTCTGGAACCCCTTTGCTCTGTGGCAACTGAAAGCCAAATAATTCTGCTGGTAATTACAGTTAGAGTTTTGAGGTCCAGTTATCAGTTGGAGGAATTTCCCCCCATAATTACGATAGCGGTGCCAGAAAGAGCCCCTACTTTGAGGGGGGAGGATGGGGTGGGGGAGAAGCTATCTCACAGCGCTTTACACACACCGTCTCATTTGTTTTCTGTTCCCCGAAGTGCATCATCGGACCTAAGCACCAGAGACTAAGAAATAAAAAACCTGCAAGGATGGGAGAAAGGGGTAGAGTATTCCCCCAATTCAACTATGGTAGAAAAAAAAATCTCTTTCATACAATATATCATAATAAATATATTTAAAATTTGGCTCTTAGTACCTGTCTTTGAACAGTGAGTGGTCTCTACAAGAAGTTTCCTAAAGGCTTCACCCCAAAAAGCCAATACTTGGCCAGCTTCTCTTTTGCGTATGGTTTGCATAACTCTGAGTTCTCTGTTCTCAAAGTATATGTCCCTCAAAACGGGAATCTTGCTCTCCCCCAGTGCCTTCCATTCTCCTTTCTTTTCTTTCTTTCTTTCTTTCTTTCTTTCTTTCTTTCTTTCTTTCTTTCTTTCTTTCTTTCTTTCTTTCTTTCTGTCTTTCTTTCTTTCTTTCTTTCTTTCTTCTTTCTTTCCTTTCTTTCCTTCCTTCCTTCCTTCCTTCCTTCCTTCCTTCCTTCCTTCCTTCCTTCCTTTCTTTCTTTCTTCTTTCTTTCTTTTCTTAGAACCTGGTTCTCAGCCTCCCTCAGCAGTCCCCCTCAGGCATCCAGGGTCTCAAGTCCTCCAACCTCCCTCAGATGCCCAGAATTCCCATGGGAAACATTTGCCAGCCTTTCCCTTCCTTTGCCTCTAGGAAATATTTGTTAAGATACTACTAGCCAAGTCTGTTTTCAGTTCACCAGAGTTTTTTTTGTTTGTTTGTTTTTTTCCAAGTGTCAGGAGGGATTTTTTTTTTCTTTTTCATTTTTAAGATATAGGGAGAAAGAAAAATATATGGCCTTTTAAATTCTTCTCACTAGTATGAAACTATGCAACAAACCCAAACAGAATTCTCCAGGAAAAAAGTGGTTAAAAGTCATCCTAGATGCATAGAACTATAGAATTGGAAAAAACTCTAGAGTTCAGTAAGGGGATAGCTATGTTATAAAAGGAAATTTGACTAACTAGAAAAGGCGTGCATAGAAAAGAGAGCCATATGAAAAAAAAAGTGAGTTCCTGATTCAGAAGGATTTCTTGGGCTATTGTATTGTTCTTATAAAAGATGAGATCTGGGAAAGGGCAAAGAACCCTTAATTGCAGGCAACCTTAGATCAGACAATAGCAGAAACAGCCCATGAGGGGGGAGAACTAGGCTTGTGTTTCTCCTTCCTTTCCACTGCTGTGTGACCTTGGCTGGTCCACCTTACCTCTCTGAGCATCAGTAATCACCTCAGTCTCACCTGTCATTCAGGGCTGTTGTGAGGGTGAAATGAGAGAATGGAAGTGAAACATTTTGATAATTGTAGACAGGCTGCCGCTGCATGTACATCAAATGTATTTGATGCTGCCAGTCCTGATCCTCAAGAACCACGGGAGCTAAAACCATTAATTAATTCACCCATTCATTCACCATTTGCTCGCAATACAAATATTAATGACAGTGTACCCTGTTCCTGTCATCAGACTAAGCTCAGAAGCCTGAGAAAACTAGGTGGTGTTGGGACTGTCAGTGGTTCACTGCTGCTGGAGTGAGAGCTCTCAAGTGGGGACCTAGCAAGATATGGGCTCGGGCAGTTGGGTTGAGAATCAGATCAGAAGCTTTGTAGTGCAGTTTGGTAAGGGGAAAGGTTGTATTATATTAAGAGAAACTGGGGCATGCCAAAAAGCTTAAATTTTATTTAGCAAGTAACAGGGAACCACTGAAGACTGTGGTGCTGGGGAGTGATGTGATCAGAAAAAACTTCCCGGCTGATTGTAGAGTAGGATTTGGAGGATGCACTGCATTTCTTCCTTTTACCCCTTCAGATCCACTCTCCAGCCTGCTTGGACTTCTGACTTCCTAGTTGGGTTTGGCCAATGGAGAGCCCTGGCAGAAGATTGGAGGGAGAGAGGACAGATGGGTCTGGATATTTATTCCTCAGGATCCCTTTCTTTGGGGTCACCATAAGCTGGCTGCCTCCCTCAACCAAAGATCACAGCTCCTGTAAAGTGGGTCTCTCTCTCTCTCTCTCTCTATTGCTCTATCTCTGTGTGTGTGTGTCTCTCTCTCTATCTCTCTGTCTCTGAAATCAGATAAGCACTTCCTTCTTTCAACCTTTCAAACCTGGAGGTGGAAACGTTGCTTTGCTGCTGGCCCCAGGGTACTTGCACTATTCCTTGTGGTTTCCCTGTAAACCCTGTCCACCCTCTATAAATTGGCCCTTTATTTTTTAAACACCCCTCAAATTACTCCTCAAACTGGAAGGTGCCATTTGTTTCTTCTCAGGACTGACTGATAGAGGTTGGGAGTGGAGGCCGGGAGCTCAACAAGGAGGCTATGGCTACCTTCCAGGTGAGAGATCAGGACATCTCAAAGCTGCTCCAGGGCTGCAGCAGTGGAGATGAAAAGGGAAGGACAGATCAGACACAAGAGATAGGAAGTCAAGCCAATAATATTTGGTGATATACTGAATGTAGAGAGTTAGGGAGAAGGAGGACTCATGCATTTCTCGTGCTTGATGTCTTATGAATGGGCAGCAGGTGGTGCCTTTCACTGAGTTAGGAACTATGAGACAGGAGCCAGGGGTGGGGGAGCAGCATTCGTTTAATTTGGGACATGCTGGGTTTGAGGTGTCTGTGGAATGTTTAGGCAGCGATGTCTAGTAGACAGAAGATTTATGAAACTGAATTCAAAATAGGGCAGTGGACAGGAGATGTCCATTTTGGATTCTTCAGATCATAGGTGGTCAATGAAATTATGGGTGTGTTTGAGAGCACCCAGGTGGGCAGACAGAGGAAGAAAGAGGCCGACAAAATGAAACAAGAAGAAACAACCAAAGAAGTAGGAGAAAAAACAGAGACCACAGAGGGTCAGTAACTCTAGTGTCACGAAGGAACTCTAGTGTCACGAAGGAATGACCAGATAACACAAAGTGCAGCAGAGACAGCCAGGAAGGTGGGACTGAAAAAGGCACATTGGATTGGCAAGAAAGTCAGGGTACCTGTGGTGTGAGCGCAGTGATAGTTAAACCAGACTCCAGGGGGTTGAGGAGTAAAAGAGACACACGAATGTAACTACTCTTCCTAGAAGCTTGGCAATTAAAGGGAAGGAAAAATATAAGGTAGTGGGTGAGAGGAATGCAGGATCAAGGGGAGGATTTTTTTTTTTTTTTGTCTTTTTAAGATGGAAAAGATTTAAACATGTTCGTATTGTGAGGGGAAGGCCAAAGGAGACAGAGAGAGGATTAATTTTAAAAAATGTCCCAGGGGAGGTGGGAGGAGGATGGGATCCAGGGTATACACAGGTAGAAGTGCCTGGGATGTCTTTAAGAGGGAAGGTGCACAAGCAGATACATTTTTAGGTTGGTAAGCTTAGAGGGTAGAAGGTGCGAGAACTGGCTGCTGCCTGTAGCCTCCAAGCAATCTGCTGAGAGAGGAGTCCAGGTGGGGTTGAGGGCGTGAGGTCAGTGATTAAGGATAAAACAGCCACTGAAAAGAATGCCAGAGGTAGCTTCCTAGGGAGATATAAAGGAATTGTCAGCTGAATTGAGAATATAGCTGGGAATGAATTTCCTAATATGCAGTGCCTACGATCTGAAAATATAATCACCATTTTCTTCTGCAGCGTTTGGCAGCCTAGGTGTAGAATGTTAGGTCAGGTTTGGGAGTTCGTGAGATAGGTACAGTGGAAAGATAAAGGGGAAAGGTTCCTGACAAAAGAGGGGGTGTTAAGGGAAGGTCGTGAAGCTTAGGAAGAAGAGGGAATTATGGGTCTGCCCTCCCTCCAATCTCTTCTCCAACACTGTGGCCAGAGTGTTCCTCCTAAAGCAAACATCTACTTCCCTGCTTGCAAGCAACTAGAATGTAAGCTCCATGAAGGCAGGCATTTTTGACTTTGGTTTTTAAACTACTGTATCCCCACAGCCTAGAACAGTGCCTGGCACACAGCATGTGCTCAGTAAAATGTAAAGTGAATGGATGGATGGCGCCCTGTAACTCTTAGGTCAAGTTCAGACTCCTTAAGAAGGCCTCTCAAAGTCTGGCCTTTGCTTTTTTACTGCAGGCTCAGAGGACAGGGACCTTGCCTTGCTCAGCCCTGTATCCCCAGAACAACACTTGCCGCATGGTAGGCATTCAATAAATGTGGGTTGATTGAATAGCCCCTTCTCACTTTACAGTGCAAACTCCTTACTAAATGAACTCCTTGCAGTTTCTAGAATACTCAGACTTCTCACTTTGAGGCCTTTCCACAAGCTTTTCCCTTTGTCTAGAAAGCACCTCCTACCCTACTCCCACCTCTCTCACCCTTCCCTCTATGTGGTCATCTTTCTGTGTGGCATGCAGGATGATGGCCTCCCAAACATGTTCACTTCCTAATCCTTGGGCCCTGTGAATATGTTATCTTGTTACATGACCAAAGGACCTTGCAGATGAGATTAAATTAAGGAATTTGAAATGGGGAGATTATCCTGGATTATCCAGGTGTGCCCAATCTAATCACCAGGGCCTTTTATAAGTGGAGAACCTTTGTTAGTTGAAGTGACGGGAGATGTGATGACGGAAAACTGGTCAGAGGGACACAACATTGCTGGCTTTAAAGATGGATAAAGGCTTGAAGACATCATATTGTGTGAAATAAGCCAGACACAAAAGGACAGATATTGTGTGATTTCACTTATATGAAATAATTAGAATATGCAAATTCACAGAGACAGAAAGCAGATTACAGGTTACCAGGAGTAGGAGTGGGGGAATGGGGAATCCAGGCTTAATGGGTGCAGGGTTTCTATTTGGGATGATGGAAACGTTTTGGTAATGGTAGCACAACATTGTGAATGTAATTAATGTCACTGAATTGTATATTCGAAAGTAGTTACAATGGGAAATTATTTATTTATTTATTTATTTTTTTGAGGTACGGGGGTCAGGGATTGACCCCTGGACCTTGTATGTGGGAAACTGCGCTCAACCACTGAGCTACACTGGCTCCCCTGAGTTGGTTTTTTTGTTTGTTTGCTTTTTTTGTTTGTTTTTAGGAAGTACCAGGGATCAACCTGGGACCTTGTATGTGGGAAGCAGGTGCTCAACCACTTGAGCTACATCCACTCCCCTAAAATGGGAAATTTTATGTTGTATGTATGTTTTCACAATAGAAAGGCAAAAATAAAAATAAAAAAAGATGCACGAGGGGAATATTGAGCTAAGGAATGTAAGTGCCTCTAGATGCTGAAGAAAGCTAGGGAACAGATTCTCCCCTGGAATCTCTGGAAAGGAACACAGCCCTGCTGACACCTTGATTTTAGCTCAGTAAGCCCCATGTTGGACTTCTGATCTCCGGAACTGTTAGATAATAAATATGTGTTGTTTCAACCCATCAGGTTTGTGTTAATTCATTACAGCAGCAATAGAAGTGAATACACCCTACTACTAGTTCTTCAGGAAGCTACCCTAGGGTTTTTAAGAGTGTCTAGACATACCCGATAGCTACCAGGATTGTCACACTAATCACAGGATGTTGTAATTGTTTACTTTTGGGTCTGGATTCCAGAGAAGGGTGGGCAATTAGAAGGTAAGCTCCTTAAGGACAAAGGACTCTCCATTGCGTTTCCCTTTGTATTTCTAGGCCTAATTCATTGTCTGACCCAAACTGGTGCTCAGTACATGCTTGGTGAAGGAAGGAAGGAAGGAATACCTCAATCTAGTTTACAGGAAGAAAGAGAGTGACTGAGCTGGACAATGGAGAGCTTGAGAGTTTAAGATTTCAGTGGTAATTAACAAGAACTAGGTTACTGGTCAGGAAAGTGAGTGGCTGAAATCAGTGGGAAGAGAAGGTCATTGGAATCCGTTTACCTGTGCTATTTTCTTTCAGGGCCCTGCTCTAGGCTAGGGCTAATCTGTAAAATGAATTTGAGCTAAAAATCAGAAAAGACAATGTTTATAACACTTTTATTTTGAGATTCAAATATCTTTGAAAGATGAGTAGATATTGTAGATGGGATAGGGGTACTCTGTCAATATCTGGTGGGTAGATTGAATTCCTCATCCCACTGGTTCTTACTAGCTTTGAAATCGGTCCTCCTTCTTCCCTACACTTCTTCAATGACCCAGGACGTTTGAGGGCTGAATTGTTGAGGAAGTATGTGTCCCAGTGCCTGAGCTCTTGACGCTTTGCAAGATTCATTCATTGGCTGCTAGCCTCTATATTCACAGGTGGTGGGAGAGAGGTTACATCAGCCCACCAGACTGCTCTGTTTGCAGTCATCAGGCCAAAAATACCAAAGAAGACTTCTCAAGCCTACTTCTCTGCACCATGCATCGTCTTAATACCTTGGAATGATCTTAACTCCAAAGACCATGCACAGAGATGATGGAAGACTGGGTTTCAGGGACGGCAGCTATACCTTGGTGCTGGTTTGAGAACCTTTGGGGAAGCCCCTGAAACTATACATCTCCTCGCTGCCCTAAAATCCCACCACTGGAGAAATGCTTCCTCATTCTTCAATACACTTGCATTCAACTCACGATGATCTCTGTACTACATACCCAACAAAGCAGCACTGTGGGGATCTCAAGATAAGGAAGACAAGACCTCACCATCCAGGTGGGTGCCCCAGACCCTTTTAAAACACAACTATCACTCCGAGATGTAATCACTTGAGCCAATACTTGCCTGTTGGACTGAAGGTACTGTGTTGAGTTCAGGCGACAAATGGGGCCAGTGAGAGGAGCAAGAAAGTATGAGAACCGCAAAGATAAACCTCTGTTGCTCAATTACATTTTCCAGTTCTGATAAAGAGTTGGTGGTGATTTCCAAAGACAGATGACTGTGATGAGTATAAAAATATCCATTTAAAAATTAGTGGGAGAAATTAAGCTCCAGACATAGACACCCTAAATAGAGTCTGTGAGTTTAGCCTGCCCTCTAGTGGGAACATTAGGTGTGACAGTCTTCATGAGATGAGAGGCTTCAAGAAACATTCCAGGAAGATTTTCGGCTAAATAAGGTGCCTGATAGGGCTTCGGGTGGTGTTTTCAGTGTAACATAGTTGAAGCAGATTCAGTTCATAATATCTTAGGTGGGAATTTGCAATGTTAAAAAGCCAAACTTTCAATAGTTTCCCATTGCTCATAAGATAAAATTATTTTCCTTGCTGAAAACTTGCTGAAATAAACCTGATCAACTTTCTCTGACCCACTTCTGTATACCTCCCTCCACTCCAGCCAAAATAATTTATTCACTATTCTGCAAATACAACTTGCACTTCCTTCGTTCCTTTCCAGACTTCCTTACCATATTCCTCCCTACTGGGCCTAGCTGGCTGCTATGGAAAACAGTAAGTGCTCAGTAAGCAAGTTATTGATTGGTTACTCCAATTCCGTCTATTTCACTTTAAATAGCTGGTTTATTATCCTGAGTGAAGGAGGATCCGATGTAACAAAGCCACTAGGCAGGAAAAAGACATCCAGATTCCTGTATTCTTGTCCCTTAAAGGAGGCCTGCATAGATACTTCAATTTCCCTTCCTTTAAAAAAAAAAAAAAAGCCAGGCAGTATACTACTTTCCATTTCTCATTCATAAAAACAGGGCAAGAAGTTTTCCCTTATCAAACACTGTGGGTGTTCAAGAAATAAGTCTGAATAAATAAATGAATGCCTCTTCTGCTGTTTACAGTATTTTCTGTACACTTCTGACAGTTACTTTTTAAAATTCAACTTTGATCATTCATTTCCTTGCCGGAAACACAAGCGTTCCCCTTCTCATTTTATAACCCATGCCCTTCTGCCTTGACCTCTCTCCATCTCTCTCCTCTCTTCTCCTGGGGACAATTCTCTACTTGAATTTTTATTGCTGCACTTATTACTTTATGCTAAAATTGCTTCTTTGTTTGCCTTCTTTCCTAACTTGTGAGCAGAGTCTGTGTTCAGTTCATCTCTCACTTTAGAACTAGCACTGAACTAAGCCATAGTAGATGATCAATAAATGTTTGTTGAATTAAATAACTTCTTCCTGTTAAATTTTAAATCTGTTCCTTCTAATCTTATTCACAGTGGAAAAAGTAACAGAAGGGTAAAACTTGAGATTTAAATGGTATCTTGGAGATCATCTAATCAATTTCCCTCATGTTATAGATGTGGAAACCCGGGCCTATGCAGGGTAACACAATTTGTTGGTTTCTGTTCTAAAAGAATCAGACAATTGTAGGAAATAAAAGTTCCTCCAACTGAGGCTGAGATATTTTGTTGTTCATTGTGTTCAGAAGCCTCAAATTCCCAGAAAGAAATAATGAACTCCCTTATCAATCTTAGAAATCTCACAATCCTGTGCTCCACACCCTGTGCATCAGGGTTGATGAAATTCACTTTAGGGAAAAAGTAGACTGATTTGGAGATTTTTAAAATTCTTACTACTTCAAGCTGCTTCCACTGGTGCATAATAATACTGTTTTAGAATTATTCATGTTCCAGCTTGTCTTGTAAACTGCAACTTGCCTGGAGGAAGAGAAGGCAAAAATTCAATCAAAATCTAAGTTAATGGTCTAAAACTAAATACTTTTCCCACAATCTCAATTTAGACCCACCTTTCCACAGAAACTTCTATTTTTCCATTATATTAGTTCCTCCTCATGAGCTAGATGTGTCTACTTTTGTGCTAAAGAATGCTTATCCAAGAGCTACGTCATCTTGTGAATGGAAATTTATTTTTCGCTAATGAAAAATATGCTGTAATATAGTTCAGTTAAAATTAAGAGGTCCTATCAGAGAAGTGATAGATGGAAGACAAAAGAATTGTAATAAAAAGAGGTTGCAACTCTGTCTGAATTTTGAGTTCTCACCTTTTGCCTGCTTTTCTGTGATTTACTACTGAAGTATTTATATTGGCCACTTATCAAATATGAAATTATGAAGGAGCTTGAAGAACAGATACATGCCAACTTAGGTAGATGGAACAAAAAAAAAAAAAATGGAAAAGCAAATATTGATTTTATGATTTGCTTTTCTTTGCTGGAAAAATACCTAAAATCTAGTTTTAGACAGAGGAAGGAAAAGAACCTGTTAGAACTATATCAAGTATACAGGGAAAAAGAAGTCAGCAGGAGTGCCCGAATAGCTCAATCGGTAGAGCATCAGACTTTTAATCTGAGGGTCCAGGGTTCGAGTCCCTGTTCGGGTGGTTAATATTTTTACCCTCAAATCACTTAACCTACCGATATTCCAACATTAGGAAGTGCTTTCATTTTTACGTTTATCCAAATCATTACGCATTGATTTCAAAATGCACTAAATAGACTTTTCATGGAGAAAAAAAAGCGACTATGTATGGTCAGTTCAAGCCCTCCCAAGTATCGACGTTTAACTTGGTGATTTTCAGGTGAGAAGGAATTTAATTTCCAGATTGCTAAATATCGAGAGAAATTTTTAAAACTGGACGTTTTTAAAAGAGAAATCGCCCGAACAGGGACTTGAACCCTGGACCCTCAGATTAAAAGTCTGATGCTCTGCCGACTGAGCTATCCGGGCTCTTTCCTGCTAAAGCTGCTGCTATACTCCCTTACATAAGAATGAGGACGTGTACTGGAGCTGATCGTATTACACTTTGCAGAATGATTTCACGCTAAAGAAAGCTCGGGATCAAAGAGCCGAAGAAAACCAGAAGATCCAAATTCTGTGCCTTCCACGAGCATTAACAGCTAATTCAGAATTGCGAGATGTCTATGTATTCAATAACCATGATTAGGTAGACTTCTTTTTTTTTTTCTTTTTTTTTTTAGGTAGGCTTCTTTAATTTGTAGTGTCTGAAATAGGTCCAGTCAGAGAATGCTAGCGTATCACTTTTGAAGCGCTAAAGTGACATCAGGTCTATTTTACCATTGATAATAAAAAGGACATCAGTGCTAAAATCTACACCACGACAGAAAAAAATGAATCTAAGAGGGACTATAAATATACTATTCTGAATCTCCTGGAGTTAGCTGTGTAGTATAAAGTGGGAGAAATGACCCTGCAGAGGGATAGCGAGACTGTCCTGCAGGTCCTCTGAAGGCGTTCAAGTAATTTTAAGCCGCGCAAACCCTGGAGGAGGTCCCTAGCAGTGATCTGCGGATCAGCTCTATTAAGCCAGAGAGAGAGGAAAGCTGGAAAGCTGACAAACCAGCGAAGAGCGATTTTTATTGATCTTGACATTGGAGGTTCTTCCCTCCACCGCCCGTCAGTAATTTGAATACTTCCCTCTCCTACAGGTGTGGCATTGAGAATTACCCTCAGCAGGGCTTTGAGAGTGGAACGCTAAGCAGTTTTTGTGAACTGTTCTTGCTTTCCTTTAATTCCATCTTTAACTGTGTGTGTTAGGAACGATTGCCCTGGTCTAGCAATTCCACTTTTAGGAAATTGGGCAAAGAAATAATCAGGGGTGTATGAATTGTTATGGCATTTCGATTTTTAAAAAGTTGGAAACAACATAGAATTTCATTCCTTTATATGGATGAATAATATTTCACTGTACGTATATACCATATTTTGTTTATCCATTCATCTGTTGATGGGCATTTGGGTTGTTTCTACTTTTTGGCTATTGTGAAGAAATTAATTTTAATAATAAATTTTATGGAACCCAATATAAGTAAAATATTATTTAGACATGAAATCAATAGAAAAAATTATTAGTGAAATATTTGACATTCTTTTTTTCCCTGCTAACTTTTTGAAATCCCATGTGTATTTTATACTTACAGCACATCACAGTTTGGACTAGGCAGATTTCCAGTCAAATGTGGCTGATGGCTACTAAATTGGGCAGGTGATTCTATATTATACTACTATACAGTAACTAACACTTCAATCAAAGTAGATTCCTCTGTTTTCAAAATGTTGCATCTAATTTCTTATCCCTCACCTCTCCCCATTCTTTATGCCATGACTCTTAGAATGACTTCCCCCATCTCCTCCTCTTGAAGTCCTAATCCTTTTTTAAGGCCTCACTCAGATAGCACCTCTCCTAAAAAAAATCAATGATTATATTAATCGGGAAGAAAAGATTAATTAAAGAGACTACACACTACCTATCCAATTAATAGAGCTGTAACATTTATTATTTAAATGGGAACTGTAAGACTGGATCTCTATGTACATGGACAAAATCAATTCCGGGGGACTTAAAGGCCTAAATGTGAAAAGCAAATCTTTAGAACTTTTACAAGAAAATATTTGAGTTTCTTTATGACCCCAGAACTGAGAAGAATCTCTTAAATAATATGCAAAAAAGAGGAAAACGTAAAGAAAATAATAAGCTTAACTCCATTAAAAAGAAAACTTCTTAAAAAAAAGAAAAATACAAAAAATTTTAAAAACCAAAAATTAAAAAAGATAAAAAAAGAAAAAAAACAAAACATAAAAACTTCTGTTTATCAAAAGACATTTAAAAAGTGAAAGCAAGCTAAAGATTTAAAGATACCTGTAGTTTGTATAACAGAGAAGGCTTCATACCCAGACTACATAAATTCATAGAAAAATGGACAAAAGATGTGAATAGGCAATCAGAGAAGAGGAACCCTGAGTCAATAAATATGAACAAATTCTCAACCTTACTAATAATCATGGAAATATAAATCAAACCACCATAAGAAACTGTTTCACATTTATCAGATTTTTTTTTTTAATCTGACAATACCAAGAATTGGCAAAGCTGTGGAGCAACAGAATTCTCACACACTCCGGTCAGGAATGTAAACTGCTACAATCACTTTGAAGAGCATGTTGGCATGATCTAACAGAGCTGATGATATATGGATAGTCTACCACCCAATAATTCTACTCTCTAGAGTAGGCACAGAGACAACTACAAGAATGTTAATAGCAGCATTGTTTGTAATAGCAAACAATTGGAAGCACCAAAATGTTTATGAATAAAAAAATTGTGGCATCATTACTATCTAACAATTTATTATACAATAAAATTATTTAATATACAATTCTACAACAGTGAAAATGAATTAGTTATACATGATTCAACATCGTGGAATTTCACAAACATAATGAGCAAAATGTAAATTGTAGTAAAATACATACAGTTTGATGCCATTTATAAAAATTTTACAGGCATAGAAATATTTTTTAGGAATATATGCATATATAAGATCTAAAAGTCTAAGGAAATGTATGGCAGGGGTAAACACCAGACGTAGGATAGTGGTACCCTTTACAGAGGAAGAAAGGGATGTCACACCAGAAGGGAACACAGACAATTATTTGTGTTGATAAAATACTGTTCCTTAGGCAGAGTGCTAGAAAAAAAGGAGATTTTATTCTTCTTTATATCTTTTTGTATGTCTGAAGCAGATCATGATAACTTTTTAAGAAAGACTGTAGACCAATAATATTAACTCCTAATTCCTTTAGAACTAAAAGGGGTCTTAAAAAATAATCTAACTCAGCCATAGTATTTTACAGATTGAGAAACTGAAGACCTGAGAAACTGTGTAACTTTCCTGAAGCCGCATAGCTGGTTTCTAGAACTAGCTAAACTAGAATCCACATTTTTTTCTCTTTATGAAATAAACAGTACATGAGTATAGTTCTTAGAGAAGGAAGTGGTGATCACTAAGAGTCAGTTGTGAGTTTGTTAAACCTAGTTCTTTTTTTCTGGCAAGGTTACTTGACTGGTAGAAAAGGGCAATACTATATTTATGGTGTATTTTTTTTTAAATCACAGCAAGGCACTTGATGAAGTCTTATGAAGTCCTGAAGGAAGAATGGAGAAATGTTAGCAGATGTTGACCACTACTATTAGGTGGGTTCATTGGTGGTCTAAGAACTACCCTGGAAGATGAAGGATTAATCATGAATCAGTGTCAACCAGGAAGGAAACTCTGTTTTTAATCATGTCCTATTCAATATACTTATCAAGGCTTTAAGTGAAGACAAATTTAAATATATTGACCAAAATTTGCAAAATGCAAAAGTGAAAGGGCCAATCTCTCCTGACCATCCAGACTCCGGCTCACCGAAGCTCCTCAATCATTGCACTTACGTCACTGTATTTACATGGACAGTCTACTCCTCCACTATACAGACATGTCTTCTTTACTTTGGAATCCTCTAGGCTCGTGCTTGGCATGCAGCAGGTGTTTCAAATATTTGTTGATCTTAAACTGAATTGCATGACGGGATTAGAATTCCAAGACCCGAGGAGACATCAGGAAAGGACCTAAACTAACTAGATATTATGTAAAATACACAAAACAAATCCCTGTTTGGGAATTTTAAAACTAATTGCACAAGTGGAGAATAGGGGAAACAGTTGACAGCGGTTCATCTAAATCCTTTTCCCCGCTCCCCCCCTCCGCCCCGCCTTTTTGAGAGTAGTTGTTGCTGACTTCAAGCTGTGAGCAACTGTGAAACAGGAATTAATTCTTCAACTTCAAGTTCAGAACTTTGGGTCTCGCAGCTATGCAGGAGTCGAGGAAGGTGCACTGTGTAAATTAAAAGATCATTGCTCCATTTTACTTTGCATGGGTCTATATGTAGTTGTTGGAGCCACATTTTAAAGAGGAAAAACTGGCCCTTGTCCAGACGATGGCAACCAGGGTAGCAAGGGTTTTTTCTTTTTTTTTCTTAGCAAGGGGGTTTGAAATCACCTCATAATAAATAGTTTCCGCAGGGATTTTTAACCTGCGGGGAAAAAAGAGGGAGGGGTTTGGGATGGAATATGTTAGCCGTTTTTAAATAGCTTGAATAGTGTTCATATTTGAAAAAGTAAAGCCTTACTCAAGTTCTCTAAAGTGCAGAACTAGGACCAATAGAAATTGAAAGGCAACATATTTCAGCTCAGTAAAATGCCCTAACATTTAGAGATCATCCTGAAATGAATGAAATAAAATATTTAGGGAAGTCAGTGGTCCTTTCTGGCACAGGAAGACATCGTGCCCCAGAGGTTTGGTTGAAGGTGTTCTGTGTTGGGCGAAAGGTTGGACTAGATTACCTGGTCGTATGAACCACAGTAAGCGCCATCTCGTCCTTTGCACCGCTCTTTATTTTTTAGCATAATAATCTTAATATCTTGTAATTATTAGTGTGCATTCTAGCCTTATCTCTCCCAATCAGCTACAACACCGGGCTATTCTGTTTCCCCTCTCCAGCCACCCCTGCGGAGTGTGAATGAATACATAATACTGAGGGTGAGTTAACACTGAGGAAGAGAGGGAATTTAGTTTTTCCAAAGAGCTGAAGGTTGCCTCTGATTATGCTCGTATTTTCTACCCTCCCTGTTTTCTGATCTCTTGGTACACGTCTGTAAATATCACTAGACCCTACGATTTCCCCAAATTTTCTCTCTTGAAATCTCCCAACTCTTAATCATCCAAATCTTGCAAGAATTAGCGGACTTGTAGTTATGTCTTGGCTTTCCTACAAATTCAACCGGCTGCCTTTCTGACAGTCAAATTTTCAAACATTTGTTCCCTTAAACATAAAATGGGAAAAGCTGTTTTGTTGCCTTCTTATTTCAAAGCTAGTATAAGAGGCATACCCAACTCAGAGATCTGAGTTCTACACAAAACCAGTGCTACTGGGGTGCCCTGCTCATCCCTTGATAAACCATAAAATGCCTATTTCATCTCCTTCCTCTTCCTATCTGCTTTCTCCTCTTTATTTGCATTAATATGCAATTGGTTTCCAAAGAGATGGACTTTTAGTGTGAATCAAAGGAAGTCTAAAGAAAAGCTATCAAAAAGGTATCTCTCTCCCCAGGCTAGGATCTACTCTATGGTAAAGCGAGCTCAGCCTTTCTAGCTCCAATTTCCCCATCTATGGTCGCTGGATGCGTCACCGGAAGCGCATGCGTGTGATGGTTTGAGAGGCCGGAAGTTGCGCCCTCATTACTCGCCGTTTCAAAAATGCTGCTGAGGCCTTAGAATCTGTGACTGACGCTCCTCTTCCCCGAGCTCCGCGGGGGAGCAACTCATGGAGCGGCCCTAAGGTGTGGCTCTTCGTTTTTGTCGGCGGGTTGCTGGGAGGTTGTGAGCAGGAAGCGGCAGCGGTGTCGCCAATTTTGCGGGCCCGGGATGGGAAGTAGCGGGCGGGAGGAGTTTGAAGCATGGGTGGCGGCGTTGGGGACGGTCCCGCCGGGCGGAAGAAGGGTTGGTGGGGGAAGGGTTATAAGATGAGATAAAACTGGAAGTAGGATGGTGTGATGTGGTTTCGGCCAACATTTTTACATACCTAAAATTGAAATAGTTGGATTGACGATGGCAAACTGAACGTAAAATTTGAGGAATACCGAGACACTTTGGAGGAAAGGAATGAGAGGGAGGAAGGTGGGGAGAATGACGTTTCTTAAGGTTTTGAGTTAGTATATGTCAGGGCTGTAGACCATCTACATCAGGGGCACTAGAGTGCTTGCTTGAAAATGCCCCTTTAGGGGCCACACTCAGACCTCCCGAGACAGAATATCAGGAGGTAGGGTTCGGCAATATGTATTTTAGTCAGCACACCTTTTTATTTTATAGTTTTTTTTTTAATGCCAAAATAGTGCGTGCCTGTTTATTAACAGTCCACCATCCCTAACACGTCCTCTCAAGACTAGCCGCTCTTACCTGGTTGATTTTATTTTTCCTGACTTTTTCTACATATTGACATTTTTAAACAGTGGGATCATTTTGTATGTATTCTGCACAATAAGTTTTTCAAATAACTGTCATCTACTGCTTTCCATACCG
>JAQZBX010061973.1:0-16993 GCA_029593785.1 Cabassous unicinctus
AGTTAAGAGGAAAAAAAAAAAAAGATTTTCAAAAAAATGTAAAACAGTGCCACCCCCTCACAAATCTTTATTTATAATAAAAATGTTAGTTTATTATTTTTTAAATCAACAAATCTTTAAAAATTTCTCAATTTTAATTTATAATACAGTAATTATCCACAGACATAACCTATATAAACAAATTCAATTTTTTTTTGAAGAACAAAGGAGTGCGGAGCCCCAAAAGTTTGAGAACTGCTGTCCTAGAATATTGCTATGGCCTCCTAATTCATCTGCTTGCCTCCACTTTCACATCTTCCAATCTACCCTACTACCCTACCCACTAGTTTAAACTCACTCTTAGTTTCAGACGTATCTAATTAGAGCTATATCTTAGGAAATTACTATTCCCCTACTAAAAAAAAAATTTCCATGATTTCCCATTCCACTGAATTAAGTACTAACTCTTTAATAAGGCAAATCCTCGGTTATTTATTAAATCACAGAGGATCACATTTAATTACGCTGGTCAACTACAAGCTCTCTTGCGCCCTTCTGGAAAAAAAAGACAGCTATTGCTTGGCCTCTTAGTTCTTCAGCTTCCCAAGTACCAGATCAAGGCAATTTAAGGGTTTTTCAAGGATAATTTTAACAAAATACAATTTATTAACTAACTATACAAGCAAACACCAGGCAAGATAAAGGCATGATTTTACTGAGATACCGGGAATGTTTTCTCTAGAGCAGTGGTCTCAAAATAGGGATAATTTTGCCTCCCACAGGACATTTGACAATGCCTGGAGACATTCTTGGTTTTTACAACTTGAAGGGTGGTAGGAGAGTGTTACTGGCAGCTAGTGGGCAGAGGTCAGGAATGCTGCTAAACATCCTACAATGTACAAAGCAGCCCTCCCATAACAAAGATCATCTGGCCCAAAATGTCAATAGTGCCTAGAAGCATATTTAGAAACATACTGGGTGCCACATACATCCAAGCACAAAGGAAGTGGCAAATTCTCAAGAAATGGTACTCACATACCTTGCCTCTAATCCCTAATGAGAAATCTCTAAATTTCTTAGTCCCCTAACCTTTCAACAAATTGCATAATTACAGATGTGCTCTTTATTGGAAATTAAACATCAGAACTACTATGTCTTACCTCCTAGGTTAACTACCATGTATAAATAATAAAATATAAATATAAAACAAAATAACCAAGTCCTAACAAGCTGTCAGTGAATTTGGTTCCCTAAAAATTCTACTTACTCTTAGCAATTTAGGAGCTAGCAGACATGAATAAAGTTAGGTGCCAAAGTAGCATGTAGTATGTAAATTGTATAGGTCCTCTTCTCTGGGCCCCACATTTCAGGAGCACCCAAATACCCAAACATGTGCTATAAATAGAAGTATCAAATAAATATTAAGGAAGTTTAAGGGGTAAAGAATACCAGGGAAGGCTTCGCAGAAAAGGGTGATGCTTAAACTGAGAAACTCACAGAAAACATACACTGTTCACATCTCAGTTTTAAAGACTACAGTTCTCTTCTGCTCTTAATTTTTCAATTTTTGCTTTGTCATCTAAACAAGAGCAAAGCGACAATCTGATGCAAAAGGACCAAAGTGGAAAAACTAACTCAATGTTATAAAATCTAAAATGAAGAGGCTGTAAAAAATAATTTTTATCAAAGTTGCAGTACTTCCATACTGTCCAACTTCTGGCTTTGTTTAAGTATCCTAACTTGTTTCACCAAGTAATTATACCATCAGTCACCTAGTTAACAAACATTTCTTTCTGAATTTATAAGACTGCCACAAGGAATGATCACTGCCCTTTTATTTCTTTCTTGCAGTTTCTTCTTCCAAAATGTGGTTTTCATTTCCTTACCTTATGCTACTTCAATACTTTGAATTCTGAGCCAGAGTCATGAGATCCAAGGTACAAGAATTACAAGTGACTGCTACCTAGCTTTCTAAGTCTTGTCTATATTTCCTGCTTTCTATTCCAATACTGTCGTTTGTGAGTCACTAATAGGACTAATAAATCGTCCACAGCCGTGACACAAAGTCCAAACTTCAGAACTTAGAACGGGAAACTAAAGTCATGCAGTTCTATCGATTCATTTCCAATACACAACATGACTGGGATTCTTTTACCAACTTCAAGTTTAGTTCTCGTGGTCTAGGTATACCACTAATGAATTTTCTGCCTTACCATCAACAGAGCTAGTAGCAACTAAATCCGAAACACTACTGAAGACTACGTATACTAATTACCTACTGTCCCCTCCCGAAAGGGAATCCTCAATAATGCGCTGGAACAACCAAGGAGGGTAGTGTAGTTGAGAATTTTCTAGACTGAGCCAGGAGATGTGGCCTCAGTTTCTCCATCTATAAAACTTGTGTGTGAAGTGGCCCAAATAATTTCTAAATAATTCAGAAACCCAATTTTTCTCATCTGGCTTTACACGGATCACGTGGCAGAAAAGAAAATATTATTTTACTCCACTGAATCGACTCCAACTCTCAGATATCATTTTAAAACGTAATAAACCCCCGAACCACCCCTCGGGCTGCCATTTCCCTTGGGGAGAAGCCAAGGCATATAAAGTCCATCCCATACGACCACCCAGGGAGTGCTGGGGAGACCTTATTCAAGATCTTTAGGCGCTGCCCCCGCAAAGGGCAGGCCCACCGCGGATGCCTATTCATCGCCAAACGAATGAATGAGTACAGCCAGCTAGGTGGACGTTCCCTCAGCGTGGGCAGCAAGAGGAGATCCCGGGCCCAAAACCCATTGACAACAATTCCCTTCCAGGCCCTGAAGAGCCGGGCCTCGGAACCACAGGGTCGCGGACTCCGCCCACTCCCTGGCAGAAGGTGCGCGCCGGGGCGCGAGACTGGCGCTGAGAGGGCCCGGGACTCTCCGCGCACCCGCCCGCCCTGAGGGGAGGAGGAGCCGCTCCGGCTCCCGACTTACCGCGCTGTGGTGGGGGTGGAGAAGTGTCAGGAGTGAGGGCCCAGGCCCGTCCACCACCCGCCGCTCAAAGAGCAGCGCGCGGCCGCCACGAAACCGTCGCCGCCGCTACCACCGCTACCGACTGCCTCTTCGGGCGCAGCGCGCACAGGGCCCGACTGCGTCACACGCCGCCTGCCGTCAGAGGCTGGCTCCGAGCGCTCCGCCCCCGCTCTCTGCACATTGGCAGACGAGGCCGCCACTCTGGGACCGCCCTGTTATTCATTGGGCAACGAGCTTTTGAAACCGAACGTGATGGCGATCTTTGGAAGGAGTGGCGAGGCGGAAAGAGGAGGGGCATGAAGAGTTAGGGGAAGGGAAAGGGGAGGAGCGGTGGGAGGGGCATGCTGTCCCGCCCCTCCCCGCCGCTGTTGGCTGGGAAAAAGTCGTGGCGTCACACAGGCCCCTCGAAATGGGCTGGTGAATGGCGAGGTTGGGGTGTACTGGGCGGGCTGTGGGAAAAGAGTGGTGACGCCATTTCGAGGCTCCGCCCCCTTCCTCGGAGCTGAAAGACTCAGGCTGCAGAAGCTCGGACCAATCAGGAGGAAGGCTCCAGGAGGGCATGGTAACTACCCTACACTTACCTTGCCCCAGTCCGCGGGCGGTGATGGGAAGGCTTCCCGGTCGCCCAGCCCGCACTTCCTGGCCAGACCACGTGCGGAGCTGGAGGACCCTCCTGGGAGTCCGTCTGTCCGTGTAACTTGCCTGCGGCTGCTCCGAGTCCCAAGGCCTGGCCTCCTCCCCTCTTGATTCAGGCCAGCCCCAGCACAACCTTTCCGTCTAAGACCCTCAGTTTCCTTCTTGTAAAGGAGGAGTGGGAATTATCTCAGATACCCTACGATAGACGTTATGAGCCTTAGAGATGCAGTAAGGGAATGACCCAGCAAAAGGCCTGTACAATGAGAAGTAATGGGACTTTTTTTTTTTCTTCAAATATCTGCTCCATTTAGAGAATCCCTACTTATTCTTAAGGGCCCGGTTCAAATGTTCCTGCCTTCTCTGGGATGCATTTACCTGTATCTCTAAGGGGAGGTGGGCTAATGCACTGGAAGTCCTCTGTTACAGTCTTGTCACTTTGTACCCTATTATTTACTTGCTTGTCTTGTGCCTGGGTCTCGGAGTTCACAGCTGCATTTTCATCATCTTGATGTCCCTTTTTCCCAGGGGCCTAGCAGAAATTTGATTATTACCAGGGGGAGGAGTGGACAGTGTTCTAGAAACAGAAACTCTTTAGTGACTGAGGGTCTCACACAGAATAGCAGTACTCAGAAAGTATCAGTCCCCACCTCCTCCTGCGATAGCAATACAAAACTTAAACGAGGCTCTACTTAAAATATTAAGTGTGGTAGCAAGGA
Source organism: Cabassous unicinctus (assembly GCA_029593785.1). Lineage (NCBI taxonomy): Eukaryota > Metazoa > Chordata > Mammalia > Cingulata > Chlamyphoridae > Cabassous > Cabassous unicinctus. The sequence goes on from JAQZBX010061973.1 coordinate 4,349, forward strand.
ATTAGTGATATTGTCAAAAAGTGAAGTAAACATCTGACTCTAGCCATCTTCCCCCAACTCCATCCAAACATCCCTCCACCCTCCCTTGCCTTTGCTCTACATCAGAAAGTCATTCTCTCCCTGAATACTCTAGCTTCTCTCCAACCTTTGATTTCTCACCCTCCTCCCATCCTCAAGCCCAACTCTGTTGAAGCCTCTCTACCTAGGATCAGGCACACAGAAGGTACAGTTAGGTATTTGATACATGAATGAGTGAATATATTTCCTACAGTAAGGAAATAGTAGTAGTGTTGGAATTCTGGATTTAAACCTAGGAATTCTGCTTTTAAACCTGGACTCAGCTGTGTATTGGCTGTCTGTACTTGGACAAATTTCCTAACCCCTCTCAACCTCAGTTTCCTTGTCTTTAAAATGGAGATAACAACTATACTTGCTTCACAGGGATGCTGTGAGAATTAAATGAGCTAATACATGTAAAGCACTTAGCATGATGGTACCTGGTACACACGAAGATTTCAATAAGTGATATTATGTGTATTCCTTAAAAATATCAAAGAGCTCCCATTTTTAACTCTACCTTCTTTAAGTCATATGGTCTGATACAGAAAAAAAGGGATCAGAAATATGTTCTGAGTGAGTATCTTCAGTCTAAAGAACTAGGAGTGTGCAGAAGCTGGGATCCTTAAACAGTACACACACTTGTGGGGAGTCTGGAGGAGAAAACATTGGACAAGAATGCTCCAGGGAGGAATTTCCTGTGACAATATTGATTTCTAAGTAGAAGGGTCTCTTTGGTACTACAAGGCATGTGGCCCACAGGCTTCTTGTTCCCAGGGACCTCTGCCTGGGTAAGGATTTCTTTGTGGATCCAGAGCACCCTGAGCCCACATACTGCTACTCTGCATAATTCTCATAGCACCCCTTTCAGTTGTTGTCATCTTCCTTCTTCCATTCTAATGACAAGCAGTTTGGTGCATGTACACAGAGCCAAGCCCTGTCCTGAGCATCAAGAGCCGAGAGATGTCCACAGCAAAACACTTCGCGCTGGAAGGGAAAGGGGAGGGGGTTCAGCCTAGCAAACTAAAGCAATGGCCTTCCCTCACACCTTTATTAGCACTCTGACCACAATACAGCCAAAACAAACAAACAAAAAACTTGTTGCCTGTCTTCCTCACTTCCTTCCTGGGAGCTCATTTAATGATAGAACCCTGCCTGTTCTAATTAATTTCTGGATCTTTCAATTTATCCCAGGGCCAGGCATAAAGAAGGGGTCAGAAAATATTTGTTGAATTGAATTGAACTGGGTTTGAAGGATGGGCAGAACATTAACCAATTAAAATTTACTCCCAATGTAGTCCTTTTTCTGTCATAAATGCCCATTGCTCTCTTTGTTCTGCAGAATTCCCCTCTATCTTGTTGAGGCAGGTTGGTATAGGAAATGAGGGAAGGCGGCTGCTCAGAACAAAGCCATCAGCATCACAGCTGAGACCCAGCAAAGAGCATGGCCATGAGACCCCACCCAGAAACCCCCTGAGGGAAGACAGCTGCTTGAAAACAAAGCTCTAACTGTTACACCTGAAAAGCCCACCAAGACACTGGTCATGAGATCCCATTTGAAACTCCTGGCCTCAAAAGAAGCCCCAGATAATGCTAAAGAGAAAGTTTTCCCTATTGGTTCCCTAAAAGATAACAGATGAAGGTAGAAAGACAGACAATCAGGACAGCAAATAGCTGAGATCCCTCCTTATTATGGGTAAGGGGAAGGTGGAAAGGCCTTAAAAAACCCCACCCCAGGGTTTCATGTTGAGCATTTCACCCTGTATCATGCTGACACCTATGTATTGAGTGTGTACTTTTCTTTATTATCATTTCTCAATAAACCCTTTTACTTCTCTCATTTAAAAAAAAAAAAAAGAAAAGAAAATGCTTAGGAACTACGGGAAACCCCTTTGAAGAAAGACTGCTGGTAGGGGGTAAGAGATGTTAAAGAAGAGGGGACATATACAAGTAGGTGTGGCTAAAGACATCCAGCTTCAGGCCCAGCTCTGCCCCTGCCACCTGGGCAGCCTCAGGAAAGTTGGTGCTCTTCCTGAGCTGAGAAGGAGTTCTTTGCTCTTCCCAGACATCTTTTTAATGACCTCGACAGTCCTTGGATGGCTTTAATCCACTCACCCCAGGCTCACCCAACTTTCCCTACCCCCACTTTATCTCAAACAGTAGTTAAATCATTGTTCTGTAGAACTTTCTGTGGTACTCCCATTATTTCCAGGATGAAGTCCCAGTTTGCATTCCTGGATACACTGAGCTCTTTCCTGACCCCACACCTTTGCTCTCCCTGTTCATCTGAACTGGAATGCTCTCTTTCCTCCTCTGTCTCAGCAAACTCTACCCTTCCTATAAAGGTATTAATTAACATGACACTTTAGTAAGTTAAGAATGCATAAGAGGGGGAAGCGGATGTTGCTCAAGCAGCTGGGCATCCGCCTACCACATGGGAGGTCCCGAGTTCGGTTCCCAATTCCTCCTAATGAAGATGAGCAAGACAGCAAGCTGACAGGACGGGCTGGCGCAGCGAGCTGGTGCAACAAGATGACGCAAGATGATGCAGTGAGATGACGCAACCAAGAGACACAGCTGAGAGACACAACAAACAGAATGGAGGTGGCTCAAGCCATTAGGCGCCTCCCTCCCACATGGGAGGCCCCAGGTTCGGTCCCTGGTGCCTCCTAAAAACAAAAACAAAAAACAAGCAAACAAATGAAAAAACCAACTTGGGAGCCGATGTGGCTCAGTGGTTGAGCACTGGCTTCCCACATATGAGGTGCGGGTTTCAATCCTGGGCCCAGTACCACAAAAAAAAAAGAAAGAAAAAAGAAAGCATAAGAATAGTGATTAGTAAGGAAATCACTAAAAATAACAGTAAAAGAAATTAAATTTCCCAATACAGGAGGTGAAAAAAAAAACGAAACAATCTAAAGAATACAGGAAAGGAGAAAGAGGAATGGCTCAACATCATTTCTCATTAGGGAAATGTATATCAAAACTCCAGGGAAGCGGGTGTGGCTCAGTGGATAGAGCTCCCGTTTACCATATGGGAGGCCCCAGGTTCGCTTCCCGAGGCCTCCTTGCCCGTTTACCAAGTGTGAGGCCCCGGGTTCGCTTCCCGGGGCCTCCTTGTGAGGGCAGGCCAGCCCGCGCGTCGTGATGGGCTGATGCAGCGGGACCTCACAGCAAGGGGGAGATAAGCAGACGCGAAGAGAACACACAGCAAATGGACACAGCAAGCACAAGCAGCAAGGGGGGGATAAATAAATAAATAAATACATTTTTAAAAAAAAAAAAACTCCATTGAGGGGAAGCAGATGTGGCTTAAGCAATTTGGCTCCCGCCTACCACATGGGAGGTCCCTGGTTCAGTTCCCAGTGCCTCCTAAAGAAGATAGCGAGCTGGCGTGATGGGCAGGTGTGGTGAGCTGATGCAACAAGATGACACAACAGACGTGAGGAAAACATGAGAGACACAACAAAGCAGGAAGCAGAGGTGGCTCAGGTGATTAAGTGCCTCCTTCCCACATGGGAGGTCCCAGGTTCAGTTCCCTGTTCCTCCTAAGGAAACAAGGAAGATGATCAGACACAGCAAGTGCAAACAATGAGTGGGTGGAGGGAAACAAATAAAATAAATATTTTTAAAAATTTAATAAAACTCCATTGAGTGGAGCAGGTATAGCTTAGTGTTTGAGCTCTTGCTTCACTTGTACAAGGTCCCAGGTTCAATCTCACTTTGCACTGGCCAAAAAGAGGTGAGGAAAGTTCACCTCTTTCCTAGGAGCTCCCGGGTCTCTCACCCTAAGCAGTTATGAAGGATAGATGCTAAGGGAGGAAACAGATTTTTAAAGACTGCAGAAACATGGAAAAGCAAGAAAGACTTCCTTCCAGGTGTGAGGGAAGGCCATTGTTTTAGTTTGCTAGGCTAAAATATACCAGAAATGGGTTGGCTTTTACAATGGGGATTTTTTTTTTTTTTTTTTAAGATTTACTTATTTATTTATTTATCCCTCCCTTGCTGCTTGTATTTGCTGTGTCCATTTGCTGTGTGTTTTTTCTGTGTCTGCTTATCTCCCCCTTGCTGCAAGGTCTTGCCGCATCAGCCCACTGCACCGCGTGGGCCAGCCTGCTCTCACAAGGAGGCCTGGGGAAGCGAACCCGGGGCCTCCCATATGGTAAACGGGAGCTCTATCGATTGAGCCACACCTGCTTCCCGACAATGGGGATTTATTAACTTGCAGGCTTACAGTTCTCAGGCCTTGCAAGTGTCCAAATCAAATCAAGGCATCATCAGACGACGCTTTCTCTCCAAAGACTGGCTGCTGCTGATCCTTCTCTGTCATATGGCAAGGCCCATGGCGGCATCTACTGGTCTCTCCCTTCTCTCCAGATTTCATTGCTTCAGCTTCATGCTTCCGGCTTTCTGTTTCTGTGGGTTTCTCTCACAGCTCCTGTAGCTTTCTTCCTGTGTGTCTCTCTCCACTTTCATCCCGTTTTTAAAGGACTCCAGTCGTGGCCTTCTGAAATAACCTAATCAAAGATCCCACCCACAAGAGGTCCACATCCACAGGATTTTTCTGGGGTTCATGAAAACCTCAAACTACCACAGCCATCTAATGCTGCTTGTGGAGTAGGGTGGTGGGCAGAGCATGGGGTCTAGGAAGAGATAAGGAGGAAGTAGTGCAAAGCTGCATGGAAGGGGGTAGTATAGCTAGAAGGTAAAATGTAATTGTTGGAGTAAAGGATGGCTGGGTTATGAAAGATGTTGGATACCACACTAAGGAACTAGCTCTTGATCCTGAAATCCATGGGGAGTTATTAAATAATTTGTAGTAAGGGAAGGACATGGTCATGTCTGTGTTTTAAGAAGATCTATTGTGGCTGCAATGGGGAGGATGATGGATAGACTGGAGAGCATGGTAGCCAGCTGAGATCTGCTACAGGAAGCTTTCCTTGACAACACATTCCACATTCACTTCTGCTCTGCTGTTCCCCAGCTCTACATTGCCACCATGCTACTGGGGGCTGTAAAAAATCCCTGTGAATAAACACACAGTCGGCTTGGGGGGTTGATTATATATGTGCATGGAACATGATTTTGGCTGAAGCTGGCACAACCCCCTCTGGGGTGTGTCCAGACACCAAGCAAAACCACCAGGAGGGCAGGAGATAACTGAAAAGCCTCAACAGCAGTAGCAGCTACTTGGACAAGTTGAAGCTTGTTTAACTTTTTTATCTGTAAAATGGATTTCATCATACTTCCCTCACCAGATTATTGAGGATCAAATAAAAGAGTGTTCATAGAGACCCTGGCACATCATAGTAAGAAGTTTTTTTTCATATGTCAAGGTAGGTGATAGTCCTTCAAACTGAAAGTGGAGGAAACAGATTCAGAGAGGGTCAGTGACAGTCAAGGTCAGATGGTTCAGAAAAGACTTAGAACTAGAATTCATACTGAAGCCTATATGTCTAGTAATAATTACTATCATGTACTGAGCACCTTCTACATGCCTGGCATGCTGCTAAATTGCCTCATTTAATTCTCACAACCCTGTGATGCGAGTAGTCTTAAAACCATTGCACAGATGAGGAAACTGAGGTGCAAGCTGTATAGTGAATTACCCCAGGTCATGAGAGATTTAAAGACAGGATTAGAGCACTTCAAGGTTCAAGCACTGGAGGTGGTCCAGAAATAGGGAGAAGGAACCTAACCTCAGGGAATGGTATTTAGGGCCAAGGATTTAAGACAGGGAGCAAGGGCCAGGGGCAGGCACCCATGGGTCAAAAGTAGACAGAAGATGACATACAGGCCCCAGGCAGAAAACCCAAGTTAAGTTACTGGAAATTAGGTGGAGGTGGTTCTTTTAGTAAAGTTACACTAGTCATTCATTTGTCCTGAGACCTTAAAGGATGGGGTGGGAGAGAATTTGAGTTAAGAAAAGTAGCTTTTAGAATAAGACAACTGCCCTCCAGACTGGGAGCCCTTTCGAGTCAGGATAATTGAGACATGCATGGGTCCCCCACCATTGCCCAGCCCAGGACCTGCCACAGAGAGGGCCTAGGCTGAGTGAATAAACAACAGTGAATGCATGAAAAAGAGCTCTGGCAAGTTAATTAACAAATGTGAGCCTCTTATTGGCATACTGGGGATTATCATTATAGGGATCAACAGTATATAGTGCGGGGAAGCGGGTGTGGCTCAGTGGATAGAGCCCCGTTTACCATATGGGAGGCCCGGGTTCGCTTCCCGGCGCCTCCTTGTGAGGGCAGGCCTGCTCGCGCGGCTACGTGGGCTGATGCGGCAAGACCTCACAGCAAGGGGGAGATAAGCAGACACAGAGAAGACACGCAGCAAATGGACACAGCAGCACAAGCAGCAACGGGGGGATAAATAAAATAAAATAAATAAATCTTTAAAAAAAACAAAACAAAAAAAACAGTATATAGTGTTTAAGGGTACCTCAGATGCTGGCCAGGAGAATCCTGGCTCTGATATGTACTAGCTGTCTTAGTAGGTAACTTACCTTCTCTGTTTTCCATTGGTAAAATGGGTATATTGCGAGTGTATACCTCACAGAGTTTTATGAGGATTAAATGATATAACATTAAAAAGTAGAAAAGTGCCTGGGACATAGTGGGTGCTCAGAATATGTTACTTATTATTGCGATGATTTAAATGGAAAAAAACGTGTTGGTAACCGTGTCTACCTCAGAGGTCCTCCACCAGCTGCAGGTGCTCTGACAATCCCCAGTTTTCCTGTAGGCTGGATTACTGTCCTCTTCATCTTCCTCTGCTGGGGGTAGAATGGTCTTGGCAGAGGGAGCCAGAGGGCCCCCTTAAGTTCTTTTATGGATCAGACAGGGTTAGGGTGGGGAGGGAACCCTGGGAGTTGGTATCTGGGGATCAAGTTTATCTCATGGTGGGGAGAGATCCAGGGTTGAGGGCAGGGGAGCCTCTCCCTGCGCTGGGGAGGGCAGGCGAGGGCGCCCTCTCTTGATCAAGGCGGGAACAGAACAGCTCTGGCCCAGAGTTGCTGGGGGTGGGCCTTACCGAATCTCACTACCTTGAAAGTTGCCTTTCCCTTTGCTGAAGGGCTCCACCCAGTTCTGGGGAGCAAAGTTTTTGGGAAAGGCGCTAAGGTTAGGACGAAACTGGCTTAATGTTTCAGAAGGCGGAGCTGGATAATTAGGTTGGAATGGAAAGGGGCGGGAGAGCTGGGGCCACGGAATGAGAGAAATGAGAGAAATCGAGTCCCACGAATTAATTTTGTGTTCTTTCAACAGGTGATGGAACGCAGCTGAAAGGTAAGGTGACAAGGTGGCTTGTACAATGTATCAAACCCAGGTGTCTAGGGCTCTTCCAGCTGCCCCCACGCAACCGGAATTAGTAGAGCAACCAGGGCTGGAAGGGGATGGCATGAGAGGAAGCAGATTAAGCGGGAAAATATGGAGTCCGGGTCCCCAAGAGGGGAGAGGAACCAGCAGAGGATATGGGCGTAGTTTCCTCTCCAAGTTCCGCCTCCAGGGCGCCGGCCCCGCCCCTGCCGTTCCCGCTCGGGCCCGCCCCCAGCCGCTCGGCCGGGGCCCGCGGGGGATCCCCCTGGGTTCCTGCCCCTCCCCGCCCCGCTCCCGGCTTGCGCGGGCGCGGCCTCCTTGCCCCTGTTGCCTGGGTGAGTATGGGGTTGGATCCGCCGATGGGGGGAGCTCAGCCACGCGGTCTGGCCTCCTCGGGACCTCAAGCTTTGGTGCCTGCCTTCCTGGCGCTGCCTTCCTGGCGCACACTCAGATCCAGGAGCTGCAGTTGTACCGATTTGCTGAACTGACCACCCCTCTCCGCTCCCGCTCTTCGGGCTGGGTGTACAGGGGTCTAACTCTCCCGGTTCCGATTCTTTACTCTTCGGGGCCTCCTGGTCAGGATTCCACCAGGGTGCAGAAGACTGACTTTGAATCCCAGCTCTTCCCATTATTAGCCTGTGACCTTGAACAAATATTTTTAACCTCTCTGAGCCTGTTTTCTCATCTGTTAAATGGAAATATGCTCACATACAGCACCTACTTCATGAAATCATAATGAGGATTAAAAGATACACTATCTCAAGTGCTGAGCAAAGTGCCTAGTATGCAGGAGGCACACGGTAAGAGTGGATTCCCAGTGGAGACTGAGACAATCTCTAGGAAACTTTGAAACTGCTTTGAAATCAGTTTTCAGCTAAGGAGTACCTATGAGGCACATATAGCTATCTTGGGGCTGAATAGCTGTCCCGAAGTAGTGAGCTCCTGGTCCTGAGATCTGGAGGCACAGAAAGACCAAGTTGGAGGGGCTTTAGAAATAATCTAGACCATATTATCCTCATGTTGCACAACTGTGGAAACAGGCCCAGAGTGGTTAAGTGACTTGCCCAAGGCCACACAGCTAAAAGGAAGGCCAGGTATACCTCCAAGAAGTGGGACTAACTGTCTCTCAAATCTCATCACCCTCCTGCTCTGGTGGTGCCTGTTCATTCCCTTCGGATCTGACTTTCAGTGTGGGGATCCTGAGGAATATGGAGTGGCAGGGCTCAGGGAGGGATGTGGAGACAGGAGACTAGTGATGCAGCTACTGTAGAATCTGGGTTTGGGTTGGGTGAGTGAGGGGTTCCCCTTCTAGGGGCCTGAGAGACTTACAGTCCATTTGGAGAGGATCTGGGGAATGTGTTTGATTTGGGAGGGGCACCAGGGCCACTTCCAACTCCTCTGGGAGACCCCCTGGCCCCCAAAGGTAGAGAAGAGCTTGAGTAGTTGGAATGGGCTGCCTGATCAGATCTGGCAGAGAAGTAGGTGGAGCAAGATGGATGACAATGCATGAGCTTGTCCACCTGGTTTGTTCTGGAATGCCAGGTTTGCCTGACTGAGGTCAGTGTTCTTTCTGAGGGTGGGGCTAGAAAAGAGAGTCCTGAGACTGACTGGAAAGAACTTGGACTTAGTCTGGCAAGGTCCTTGAGTCCAGAAGGGTGAGTTCTTTGTGTATCTGGAGCCAGCCTAGTTTGGAAACAAGAAGCCTAAGTTCCAGGGATAACTTTCCCTCATGCTCAGCATATGGCTTTGAGGAAGGGCCTTTCTCCCTTTTGAGCCTTGGTTTCCTCTCTCTTTATAATGGGAACAGGGCTGACTGGCTCATCTATATAAGATTAAGTTTTTACCTTTCTTCTTTCTCTGGACAGGCACCCCTTTGCCCTCCTTCAGCCCAGTCCTAACCAAACTTTCTGCCCAGAGCTCTGACACAGAGAGGAAGGGGTCAAGGAAGTCTAGAGTTTCAGTGTATGACTCTGTGGGCCCAAGATCTCTCCAGGGCAGGCTGTTCTATTTGCTGTGTGACCCTGAGCAGGTTTCTGCCCTCTCTTGGCCTCAACGTCCCCTTCTTTACATTGAGGGGCATTGGGTTACAATTTTTGGTATTATAGTTCAGCAACTCAGCTATTATAGTTCCTGACCTTAGATGCCCTTATTTGGTGGAGGAATCACAGTACTCAGGAGCCCTCACCTGATTTGGGGAAGGAGATGGACAGGCACCCGGGCATTGGGAAGCCTCCAGAAGCTGACCAAGCAGTTTTCCTCAGCAAACAGCAAGCCCACGCAAGCACCAGGCCTGATTCTGCAAAGCCTTTCAACCTTAGAGCACATGAGGCAGCCCCACAGGGAGAGGCAGGGGCATGAGGTTCTGCCAGCTTCTATGGAACCCCTGCTGCTGTGGAATGCTGTGCAAACACACAGACCACATAGAGTCTGGGAAGGGACTGAAGGTGCAGGAGGGCCCTGGGTGGGTGGGTGGAGCAGTGAGAGCTGATGAGAGGTCCTGAAGTCTGGAGGCTGGGACTGAGGTTCAAAGTCCTGGGGGAGGAGATGGGCCATTCTGTCCACTGGTAGGTTTTAGGGTTGGTTTCTGAAACAAGGAGAGAGTAGTTAAACCAACTCCTGTAGACCTAGACCTGTCAAGTCAGGCACAGGGGTAAGGGGAAGATCACCAAATCTGTTTAAGCTTCTTACTAGCACAGATTTGGTCTATTGTCTTCTATTGGAAATTGAGAGTTAATGTTCTCTTGGGATTCTGAGTCAGTCTTCTTCATCTAGGCCAGGAGCTTTCCAAGCTTAGAGAATTCTCAGACTCCCCACCCCGTAGCACAGCCAAGGATAGGACTGGGCACAAGAACTGGTTTCACCACAGAGCTCCAGCTCTGCTGCCTGGGGTCCTTACAGCATGCCACTCCATCCCCAGGTTGACAAGATGTACCAGGTCCCACTGCCGCTGGACCGGGATGGGACCCTGGTTCGGCTCCGCTTCACCCTGGTGGCCCTGGTCACAGTCTGCTGTCCATTTGTCGCCTTCCTCTTCTGCATCTTCTGGTCTCTGCTCTTCCACTTCAACGAGACAACGGCCACACACTGTGGGGTAGGGTTTGGGGGGCACTGATATCTCATATGCAGGCCCAGATGCATCTTTTTGAGATCTAGATTCTGTTGTTACAGAATTAGTCAGCTCTCCAATGGGGTGCAACAAACATACTGGGCTGCTGGGGGTAAGGGGATACCTACAAACTGATATCTCAAGAATTGGCCCCCCTTCACCTTCCATGGAGGTCGCTGGGGGTTGGGGTCACTGAAGTTAGGCAGCCCCAGAACCCAGTCCTTTTTCCATGGATGTGCAGATTCAGGAGCCCCAGGGTTTTCTGGAGCATGGAGAGAGACCAGGACTGGGCTAGAGGGCATTTTGGACCTCTTAGTGTGGCCTGTGGGTTTGTGCCTTTCTTTATGGAAATGTTTATCAGTGTGTGTTACTGCATGGGACATGACTGTATATAATGTCTTTGTGTGGGGAGTGTTTGTGAAAGAGACTATATCTGTGTCTGTCTAGATTGGGACCTGATAATGTGTTTATGTGAATATGTGTTCTGGGGTGGGTCCCTTGCCCTCTGAGTTTCTTTCCGTAGATGACCATGTACCCTCTGGACAGGGATATGGGATGCTAGCCAGGAAGAGAGTTGTAACATTTTCTCTCTGAAGGATTTTGGGCTAAATGGGTGAGACATGTTTTGCCCTTTGTTAACGCCTAGCTCATCCACTGACACCCTATGTGACCTGAGACAGAGACTGGGCCTCAGTATCTCCATGTCTAAAATAGGATTGATAATTCCTGCCTGGCTCCTTCCCAGGGCCAGGGTAGAGCTCCAGGTAGAGGAAGGATTTAAAGGTAGTTTTGGGAGTGTGAACAGTGAGAGCAGAAGGAGGAGGAAGAACTGATTGTCAGGCTGGAAGTCAGGGCAGGAGAGGAAGTTAGCCCAGGGGCTCTAGGTTGAGAAGAAGAAGCAGGGCCTGGGCACAGACCCTTGGAATTCCTCAGAGAGAACTCCGAAAACTTCCAGTCAGCTGGGCTCTCCACCTTCCTATAAAGGCTAGAGAAAGGCCTGGGATGGGCAGTGGGGTCTGGCTGTGAGTATGGAGTGGGTGCCTACTACTTTATTCAGATGAACTGAGATTTCCTCTCCTCCTGACTTGTCACTGGGTAGATGTGGGCAGCCAGTCTGATGAGTCCTGGGGCTGGGACCTATAAGAAGGAAGAGGACTAGAGAGAAAAGGGGTGACCAGGTGGTCTGAGGGGAAGAATCAGAAAGGGTCCATCCAATGGCCTTTTTTGACCTAGTTCTCACCTCAGATAATGCATCAAATGTTCCTATTACCTTGGTCAACTCCTTTTCTCCTACAAAACCCCGCCCAGGTGTCCCCCTCCTCTTAAAAGCCTTCTCTAGCCTCCTTGGGGCAAACTTAATCTCTGCCTCTTCTGGGTGCCCACAGCTCCTTGTGTTATCTTACATAGTTCCATCACTATACTGGGAGCTCCTTTAGGATAGGCACTGTATCTGAGTCAAATATTTGTTGAGTAAATGGGTAGGACCCCAGCCCAGTGCCTTTGGAAGGGGAAGGCATAGTATAAGGCAATGATAGTCCATGAAGAAAATTACAATATTTTTAGAGCACATGGAGTTAAATGGAGAAGGCTGTTTGCTCTGCTCCTTGTGGCTGGCCCCAAGGGTTGATGGGATCAATAACTTCAGCACACCTGGCACACCAGTTAGGGAACTAAGGCATAAGTAGCTGCTGGAGGGGTAACTAGCCCTTCTGGGGCAGGACTAGGCCCAGGCTTAGTGACCCTGGGGGCTTTTTATTTCCACTCTCTGGGACCACCCTGTCAACCCACCTGGGGATTTTCATATATGCTCTGAATTTTTCACCCAGAGTACCTACCTAGGAATGGCTCACCCTAAGAATGACAGAAGTGAAATTTTAATCCAGCACACCTATAATTAGATGACTTTGCCTCTGCTTGCACATCTCCAGTGACGGAGGGCTTCCTTCCTCCCCAGGTAGTCTATTTCAAGGAGTCTTAGTAACTAACAATTAGCAAGCTCTTCCTTATAGTGAGCACACACCTTCCTTCTGGTGAATCTCTGACCTGTCCCTGGCTCTATTTTGGGGGCCATAGAACTACTCTTTCAATCTAGGCACCTTTATAAAATGTATATATATATATAACAAATAACATTTATGTAAACAAATGCAAAAAAAAAAA
>JAQZBX010061974.1:0-16991 GCA_029593785.1 Cabassous unicinctus
AGAGGAAACCCAGAAGCCTGAACCGTGGCAAATGTCGGCAGCTGTCTTGCTCCAACACGTGACACTGGACTTTGGTGAAGGAAGAAACTTATGCTTTATGGCCTGGTAACTGTGGACTTCTACCCAAAATAAATACCCTTTATGAAGACCAACCCATTTTTGGTATTTCACATTAGCACCCCTTTGGCTGACTAATACACTACTGTAAATGGAATTTTTTTCTTGATTTCTTCCTCAGTTTGCTCATTATTTGGTGTATAAAAATGCTACTGATTTTTGTGCATTGATCTTATAACCTGCGACTTTACTGAGCTCATTTATAAGCTCTAGAAGCTTTGTTGTAGATTTCTCAGGGCTTTCTATGTATAGTATCATGTCACCTGCAAATAATGAAATTTTAATTTCTTCCTTTCCAATTTGCATGCCTTTTATATCTTTTTCTTGCCTAAATAATCAAGCAAGAACTTCTAACACAATGTTAAATAGGAGTGGTGATAGTGGCCATTATTTTCTTGTTCCTAATCTTAGAAGGAAAGCTTTTAGGAGTTCATCATTGTATAAAATGTTCGTTGTGAGTTTTTTATATATATCCTTTACCATGTTGAGGAAATTTCCTTCTATTCCTGTCCTTTGCAGTGATTTTATCAAGAAAAGGTGCTGTATTTTGTTGAATGCTTTTTATGCAGCTATAGAAATTACGTGACTTTTTTCTTGCAATCTGTTTTTGTGTTGTATTATGTTGATTGATTTTCTTATTTTGTACCATTTTTGCATACCAGGAATGAAACCCACTTGGTCATGCTGTATAATTCATTGATGTGTTGTTGAATAAGATTAGCAAGTTGTTTGGTTTTTTTTTTGAGGATTTTAGCATCTAATTTCATTAGAGAGATTGGTCTCTAATTTTCCTTCTTGTGGCATCATTGTTTGGCTTTGGTATTAGGGTAATGTTGGCATCATAGATTGAGTTAAGCAATTTTCCTTCTACTTCTATTTTTTAGAAGAGTTTAAGCAGGTTTGGTGTTAGATTTTTGTGGAATGTTTGGTAGAATTCACCTGTGAAGCCATCTGGTCCTGAGCTCTTCTGTTTTGGGAGGTTTTTAATGACAAATTCAATCTTCTTTACTTATGATTGGCCTGTTGAGTTCATCAATTTCTCCTTTCATCAGGGTAAGGTGCTTGTGTGTTTCTAGGAATCTGTCCATTTCCTCTAAATTATGGTTCTTATTGGCATATAATTTTTCAAATTATCCTCTTATTATATTCTATTTTTGTAGAGTCAGTGGTGATATCCCCTTTCTGATTTCTTATTATGTGTATTTGCATCTTTTCTCTTTTTTTCTTTTTTAGTTTACCTAAGGGTTTGTCAATTTTATTGATCTTCTCGAAGAACCAGCTTTTGGCTTTATGTTTTCTAGTGCTTTCTTTTTTTCTACTTCAATTAGTTCTACTTTAATCTTTGTTATTTCCTTCCTTCTACTTCTTTTGGGGTTAGTATGTTGTTCTTTTTCCACTTCCTCCAGGTGTGTAGTTAAGTCTTCAATTTTAGCTTTCTTCATTTTTGATATATGCATTTATGGCTATGAATTTCCCTCTCAGAACAGCTTTTGCCATATCCCATATGTTTTGATATGTTGTGTTGTCATTTTTATTCATTTCAAGGTAGTTACTGATTTCTTTTGTAATTTCCTCCTTGACCCACTGTTTGTCTAAGAGTGTGTTGTTTAACTTCCATATCTTTGTGCCTAATCTAGTTCTCTGGCCCTTATTGATTTCCAATTTCATTCCATTGTGTTCAGAGAAATTACTTTGTATAATTTCTATCTTTCTGAATTCATTGAGAGCTGTTCTGCGGCCTAACATGTGATCTTTCTTGGAGAATGATCCATGTGCACTTGAGAAGAAAGTATATCCTTCTGTATTTGGTTGTAGTGTTCTATATATGTCTATATGGTCCTGATCCTCTAATACATTATTCAAAGTCTTTGTTTATTTATTCTCTATTGAGATATTCTGTCTAATGGTGACAATGGTGTATTAAAGTACCCCTCTATAATTGTAGAGGCATGTATTTCTCTAATTAGCCTTTCCAGTGTTTGCCTCATGTATTTTGAGGTGCCCCGGTTAGGTACATAAATGTTTATGATTGTTCTTTCTTCATGAAATATTACCCTTTTACTAATATATAGTGCCCATCTTTTCTCTTAAAATAGTTTTGCATTTACAGTCTAATTTGTCTGATATTACTATAACTACTCCCACTCTTTTTTGGTTGTTGTTTGCTTGTAAAATTGTTTTCTAGCCATTCATTTTCAGCATCCTTGAATTCCAAAGTTTAAGATAGGTTTCTTGTAGACAGCATATAGATGCATCATATTTTCTTATCCATTCTGACAGTCTTTGTCTCTTGACAGGTGAATTTCATCCATTAACATTCAGTGTTATTACTGTTAAGGAATTCCTTACATTATCCATATTTTCTTTGGGTTCATGTATGTCAAACGTTGTTTTTATTTCTTTTTGGGTTTTTTAAAAAAATTTTTCTTACACTCCCCTCCAACACACTCTCTCTTGTTTTTTCCTTTCAACTTGCAGCACTCCCTTTAATATTTCTTAAAGGGCAGGTTTCTTATTGTCATACTCTCTTCATTTCTGTTTATCTGTGAATATTTTGAATTCTCCATCATTTTTGAATGCCACCTTTGCTGAATAGAGAATTCTTGTCTGGAAGTTTTTGTCTTTTAGCACCTTGACTATGTCTTACCACTGCTTTCATGCCTCCGTGGTTTCAGATGAGAGATCAGCATTTGAGCTTATTGTGCTTCCTGTGTATGTAATGGTTCTCTTTTCTCTTGCTGCTTTCAAAATTCTTTCTTTGTCTTGAGCATTGGACAATTGACAAGAATGTTTCTTGGACTAGACGTTTTCAGATTTGTATTGTGTAGGGTGTACTTTGCTTCCTGGACATGCATATCCTCTCCTTCAATAGGACTGTGAAGTTTTCAGCTATTATTTCTTCCAACATTACTTCTGTCCCCTCTCTCTTCTCTTCTCCTTCTGGGATGCTTATAATGCATATGTTTGTACATTTTGTGTTGTCATTCAGATCCCTAAGTCCCCACTGGATTTTTTCTATCTTTTTATCTATCTGTTCTACTATCTGTTTGATTTCAGTTATACTGCCTTCCACATTGATAATTCTTTCCTTCACCTGTTCAAATCTGCTATTATGTGCTTCCAGGGTATTTTTGATTCATTGTACTATGCCTTTCATTAAAATAATATCCATGACAATGAGGAAGATGGTGGCAGAATAAAGAGCTCTGTGAATCAGCTCTTGCTACAAGGCAGTTGGTGATCATCCACAGCTATCTAGAGCACTTCTTTGGGGGTTCCAGAAGACCAGAAGTGCATCCTGCAAGAACCTTGAAAGAATGGAAGTAGGAGATTGACCATCTACAGAGAAGATTCATAAATAGAGCACTCCGTACCACGGAGGCTGGTGCCCCTCCTCCACTGGAGGCACAAGCCACCATGAGAGCTGTTCCATGGCTGGTATTGAAAGCTCCACTTCCCAAAACAGGGGGAGGAAGAGACAGTTGGGTACCAACTTCAGCCACTGATTAGTAAATTTTGCAGGCTAAAGTATAATCCTAAGAACAGGTAAAATTTGAAAATGTCCAGGTAAGAAAGATGCCAGTGGCCACTATCTTAAATCCTTACCTGACATGAGGGGAAGCAGAGCTAACTGAAAACCATAGTGCTGGTTGGGACTGGATTTTTTTCCATCTAGATCAGATTGCTGCTCTAGCCTAAGCCCCAGGCCCACCTTGGGCAGGGAAGAACCTGGTGGGAGCTGAGCCAGCCTCTCTGGGAAATTACCAACCATGCCACAGAGGCCAGTGATCATCCTACTTTGGCAGCACAAGCCACCCCAGGAGCTATTCTGTGGCAGGAATTGGAAGCTACATTTCCCAAAAATAGGGGAGAAAGAGATGCTATTCCTCCTCTATTTCAGCTACTGATTAGTAAATTTGCCTAGCTAAAGTATAACCCTAAGAACAGCTAAAGTTTGAGACTGTCCAAGTCAGAAGGAGGGCGGTAGCTGCCATTTTGACTCCACCCCCAGCATAAGGGGAAGCTGGGCTGGCTGAAAATCACAGTGATGATAGAGACCAGTTTCTTTCACCCAGATTGGCTTGCAGCCCTAGCCTAGGCTTCAGCCCCACCTCTAGCATGGGGGAAGCTAATGGGCCCTGCAGCAGCCTATCCAGGTAACTGCAGATACATTTAACTGTCACAGACTGAATAATTGGAAGTCTACCGGGGCAACTGTAGTCATCATGGCCATGCACTGCATAGATTGCTGCCCACACCTGCAGCTCCATTCCTGCCCCAGGCAGGGTAGAAAGGGGTGTGAAGCTTTATCAGTCTCTCTGGACAACTACAGTCTAGGCCTGCATGAGTTGGATTATTTCACACAGCTCACCGGTGGCTCTGTCTCTACTCCTTGCAAAGGAGAATGTTTGGAGAAGCTTCTTGGGTCTTTGGGGCAATGAGGGCAGCTTGAGCCTCCACAACTTATAGCACAAGCTACATCCTTGCCTCCTACTACACAACCAGCAAGGGAGAATGGCAGGAAGCCTTAAACTAAAGAGATAACTGCACCCAGAATAAATATTCTAGTAAGCCAGATGCCAAGACACCAACAAAATATTACAATCCACATCAAGAAACAGGAAGTATGGCCGAGTTAAAAGAACAAAATAAGCCTCCAGATGACATAAAGGAGTTGAGACAATTAATCTTAGATGTTCAAACAAATATCCTTATTAAAATCTATGAGATGGCTAAAGAAATTAAGGATATTAAAAAGACATTTGATGAGCACAAAGAGGAATTTGAATGTATACACAGAAAAATAGCAGATCTTATGGGAATTAAAGATGCAATAAATAAACTAAAAATACACTGGAATCATATAATAGCAGATTTGAAGAGGCAGAAGAAAGGATTGGTGAACTTGAAGAAATGACCTCTGAAAGTGAACATACAAAAGAATAGATGAAGAAATATTGGAAAAACTTGAACGAGATCTCAGAGAACTAAAGGACAGCAAGAGACATGCAAACATATGTGTCATGGGCGTCCCACAGGAGAAGAGAAGGGAAAAGAAGCAAAAGGAATATTTGATAAAATAATGTTAGAAAATTTCCCAAACCTATTGAAGGACATAGATATCCATATCCAAGAAGCACGACATAGTCCCATTTGAAAAATTCTTAATAGACCAACTCCAAGACATATGCTAAACAGATTGTCAAATGCCAAAGACAAAGAGAGAATTCTGAGACCAGCAAGAGAATAGCAATGCATAATGTATAAGAGCTACCCAATAAGATTAAGTGCTGATCTCTCACCAGAAACTACGGAGGCAAGAAGACAGTGGTATGATTTATTTAAGATACTGCAAGAGAAAAACTTCCAGCCAAGAATCTTATATCTGGTAAGATTGCCTTTCAAAAATGAGTGTGAGTTTAGAATATTCACAGATAAACAGAAACTTAGAGAGTTTTTAACCAAGAGACCTGCTTTGCAGGAAAACTAAAGGGTGTGCTACAGCCTGAAAAGTAAAGACAGGAGAGAGAGGCCTGAAAGAGAATCTAGAAAAGAAAATTATATCAATAAAAGTAACTTAAAGCATCAAAAGAGTGGTGAAAATAAAATATGACAGATAAAACCCAAATATTCAGGCATAAATTTAAGCAATGATTTAAAGTACTTGTATTCAGAAAATTACAACTCATTGTTAAAAGAAATTTAAAAAAAGGTCCTAAATAATTGGAAGAATATTTCATGCTCATGGATTGAAAGACTAAGTATCATTAAGATGTCAATTCTACTCAAATTGATATACATATTCAAAGCAATACTGTAAAAATTGCACCAGCATTTTTTAAATAAATGGAAAATATAATTAACAAATTTATTTGGAAAGGTAAGGGATCCTGGATAGCCAGAAACATCTTAAAAAGGAAAAGCAAAGTTGGAAGACTCTCATTTCCAGACTTTTAAGTCATATTACCTAGCCACAGTGATAAAAACAGCATGGTACTGGCATAAAGACAGACACATAGACCAATGGATCCGAACTGATGGTTAAGAAACAGAACCTCACATTTATGGTCAAGTGGTTTTTGACTAGCCTGTCAAACTCACCCAGCTCGGACAAAACAGTCTATTTAACAAATGGTGTTGATGGATATCCATAGCAAAAGAAGGAAAGAGAACCCCTATCTCACACCCTATAAAAATTAACTCAAAATGAATCAAATACCTAAATATAAAAGCAAAAACCATAAAACTTCTAGAAGAAAATGTAGGAAAATATCTTCAAGACCTCGTGGTAAGAGTGATGGATTCTTAAAGCAGATAAGAGGAGGACTGAGATGGACTACTGATGTTTAATGTATGTAGAAGTTTTAATTATCTTTATTGCAAAAGTGTGGAAATGTACAAAGTTGATGGTAACCCATTATACTGAGTAACAGCTGGTTTATAAATGGGAATGTGGCTGAAAAGGGTAGTCCAGGGATGTAAATGCCAATTGACAGAAAGCTAGAGAATAATCTAGGAGCTGAATAGCACAGTAAACCCAGAGGTGGATGAGAATAGTGGTTACTGGTACAGATCCAAGAGTGCACTTTGTGACCTTGAGCAGATGTACATCACTATTGCAGGGTGGTGGGAATGTGGAGAAGCATGGGAAAAATACAGATGGAGTGACCTATGGAGTGTGGTTAGCAGTAATAATGTAATATTCTTGCATCTATGCCAAAGATGTACTGTGTTGATAATGGGGGAGTATGGAAAAAGTGTGTCAAATGTACACTGTGGACCTGGTAATAATTGGACGATATTATCTCATAATCTGTAACAAATATTCCACCAAGGTGTGGTGTGTTGATAGAGGGGTGTTTTTTGGGAATTCTGCACATATGCATGATTGTTTTATAAGTCTAAATTTTTCACCATAAAAATATATTTTAAAAATAATAATAGGGTGAGTTGTGGGGAAAATACACCAAATATAAGATAAGGACTATAATTAGTAGTAAGATTTTGACAATATTCTTTTATAATTTCTAAAAAATATCTCACAACAATGCAAGTTGTTGGTGGAGGGTTGATGTATGGGACCGCTGTACAATGTTATGAATGTTTGCTTTGTAAACTCACATCTTTTACTATATACTTATTGTTTATGTATGTTCATGTGTAAATGATATAAAAATAATAATAATAATAATAAGGTGGGTTGGGGGAAAATACTTTGATTAGTAGTAATATTTTGAGGATGCTCTTTAATCATTAGTTAAAAAGGTTTCACAACAAGGTATTGGTGGTAGGGTGAGGTATGAGAGCTCTGTATGATGTTATTTATGTTTGTTTTGTAATTCACAACTATTACTATATGCTTATTGTTTATATATGTCCATGTATGAGTGATATACTTCAATAAATTATTTAAAAAAAAATACAATGGGAAAAAAATCATATCCGTTATCTTTTTATGTATGTTTACAATTTCTTCAGTATGTTCTCCCAGTGTTTTCTTAATATCCTTAATGTCTTCCTTCACTTCATTATGTTTGTTCATGATATTTGTCTGGACAGTTCTTGTTAGTTGTTCCCTGTTCTGTATTTCCTCCTGGTTTTTTGGATTGGCCATGTCTTCCTGTACTTTAGTATGGTTTATAATTTTTTGTTGATGTTTAGGCATCTCTTTATCTTGATGGGTTTATTTAGCTGATTAGTTTCCGTCTCTATTGTGGGGTTTTGTTTAGTTGCTGCTTTTGTGTGTTTGGCAAGTTTTCTCTTTGACACCTTGTTCTTTTTTTTTTTCATTTCCTGCTGTTTTCTGTGTTCCCTTGAATGAAAAAAGATTAGGGCCAGAGGAAAAGGACAATAGTAATAATAATAGAAAAACATAGACGAGGAAATGTATAAGACCTAGTAAAATGAATAATTAGTCATGTAAGAAGTGCAGAGGAATAAGAATAAAATAGTGAGGTACAAACAATGAAATGAAAAACCAAATAGAGGAAAATATCTAGAACGTATTAACAGGCCAGAATGATAAGAAGAGAGGGAAAGAGAAAAGAAAGGATAATAAGAAAAAAGGTTTAAAAAGAAAGAAAACAGAGAATAAAAAAGATAGAAATAAAATCAAGAAAAATTGAAGACTAAACAGGGAGGAATGTAAGAACAAAAACAGAAAGCAGAAAATAGGGAGATGAATGTAGGAAAAGAATTAGCATAAGCAGAAAAAATTTGTATACAAAAAAGAGGGGAAACACGAGGAAGGGGCAAACACAGCAATCCAGAAACAAGATAGCAGCATCTAATTAAAAAAAGAGAAAAAAATGGTGGGGAGGGAAGAAAGGGGGGAAAAAAGGAACAAAATACAAACATTCAAGCAAGAAATGAAACAAAAACTTAAGAAAACCAGTCTTCCGCCCTTAGGTCCCTGACGAGCTACTCAGGCTGCTGGTGTTCATCAAGGAATTATCCTGCAGTGTGCACTCTGCAGGTTTTTTTTTTGTTTTTGTTTTTTTAAAGATTTATTTATTTTATTTATTTATCCCCCCCTTGCAGCTTGTGCTGCTGTGTCCATTCGCTGCGTGTCTTCTCTGTGTCTGCTTATCTCCCCCTTTGCTGTGAGGTCTTGCCGCATCAGCCCACGGCGCCGCGTGAGCCGGCCTGCCCTCACAAGGAGGAGCCGGGAAGCGAACCCGGGGCCTCTCATATGGTAAACGGGTGCTCTATCCATTGCACCACACCCGCTTCCTGCCGTGAGGTTGCTGCATCAGCCCACCGCACCGCTCAGGCCAGCGTGCCCTCACAAGGAGGCCTCGGGACAGGAACCCGGGCCTCCCATATGGTAAACGGGGGCTCTATCCACTGAGCCACACCCGCTTCCCACTCTGCAGGTTTTGAATCAAGTTTCAGTGAGTAAAATAAGTTATTTTTCTTTAAAAAGGAACCTTTTTTAAGAAAAATAAGAGACCCAAGAGAAACTAATACCAAAATAATTTCTATGTGTTCCCTATCCTAAAATATGAGCAGGGTGTTTGATAACCCAGTGTATCACTACTCTAAGGAGAGCTGGGAATCAAACCAGCAACCTCTTATATTTAAAGTGGAGACTCCTCCACTGAGCTGAACTTTCTTGTTTGGTCAGTTAGCTAGAGAGCTATGCAGTCACTTTCCCTAGGGCAAGTTTTACTCTTTGCAGTTTGGTAGATTCCTGCTGATTAGGAGCCTGTCTGTATCTGCTCCCTTTCTATTCTTATTGCTTTCTCTCCTGGGGCAGCAGGATGTGATAACCTGTGTGATCAGATCCCCTCTGGCCTCTCCTGGTCAGGTTGAGTTCCCTTTTGAAATCCAAATGGGACCCTGGTATCCAAACTCACCATGGAGAAATGACTCTCAATCCTCTTCCAGACCTCTCCTTTCTCCCAGGGGACCCTAAGTTGGCACTTGGACGGTTATTAAGCACTTCCTACCACTTGCCTCCCTTAGGGGGGATGGAATTTTGATAGTTTTCAGCACTGGAATTAGTCAATTGCCTGACTCCTCCATCTACCAGCCCAAGTTTGTTTCTCCCAGATCAGCTAAGTAAATCAGGCTGCCTTAGCAGTTTCACCTCTCTCCTCTTCCCAGAGCCACCTCTTGCCAGCTGGTATGCTCCCTGAAATTCAAAGGTGGTCCAGCTAACAAAACCACAGAAAGGAAACCCCTCTCCACCCTTCACCAGAACTCTCTTATTCCTGGAGAATGCTCCCTCTCACTTGGTGGCAGGTGGGAGTCATGGGATTCACAGTGGCTTTTTGCTTAGCTGCCCACTGTCTCCAGCCACAGAAGTAAGAAACTCACAGTTTTCCCTTGAGCTTTTTATCTTTTTGCCCAGTCCCGTCCAGATGAATGCCCTGAATCCTCCTGCTCTGTGGGTTCCCAAAAGAGCTCACTCATGCAGGAACTTACCACTTCTCGGCCATTTTTTTGCAAAGGAGATGGTGAGTGCCCACTTAAATTGATGCCATCTTGCTCTATCTAGTTCTTTGAGTGTTGATGTTATGTCTCTGATTTGAAGTCTTTCTTCTTTTTAATGTACCATTTAGAGCTATAAATTTCCTTCTCAGCACTTAATTCACTGCATCCTATAAATTTTGGTAGGTTGTTCTTTCATTTTCATTCATCTCAAGATACTTCCTAATTTCATTTCTTTTCCTATTTAACTCAGTGATTATTTAAAAGTACATTGTTTAATTTCTACATATTTGTGAATCCTCCATTTCTCCCTTGGTATTGATTTCTAGTTTCATTCTGTTGAGGCCAGAATATTATAAGTATTGTATGATTTCAATATTTTTAAATTCATTGAGACTTGTTTTGTGACCCAACATATCATCTATCCTGGAAAATGAAACATGTGTACTTGAGAAGAATATATATTTTGTTTTGCTTGGTGACATGTTCTATATATGTCTGTTAGGTTTAGTTGTTTTAGAAAATCACTCAGGCCTTGTAATTCCTTAATGATCTTTTGACTAGATGTTTTAAAAATTAGTGAAATTATGACTAATGTAGAGCTGTCAGTCTCTTCCTTTGAATATGACAGTGTTTGCCTTCAGTATTATGGGTCTCTGCTGTTAGGTGCATATATATTTATAACTGATACATCTTCCCATTGAACTGTCCCTGTAATCAGAACATGATGACCATCTTTGTCCCTCATAACTGTTTTTGACTTATAGTCTACTTGATGTGATATTAGTATAGCCATTATATCTCTATTTTCATCACTACTTTCTAGTTGTTTCAATTCTTTCACCCTCAGCCTACTTTTAACTTTGACTTTAAGGTAAACCTTTTGGAGAAATCATTTGTGGGGTTATGATTTTCTAATCAATTTTATTTAAATCTCATTGATATTTATATTGTCCTTATAATCCTATATTGTGTAAAAGAACACATTTTCTCACTTTTAAAAGAATCAACTTTTAGATTTCTTTTTTTTCAATCCTGTTACCTCCTACAGTTACCTTAAAAATATTTTCTGTCACTTTGGTTAGGTAAGTAACCAACTATTGTTTATCAGTGGATTCTGATACTAATTAGACAAATGTTCAAAACTCCGGACAAACTTGATATTTTCCTTCTTAGAATCAAACACTAAAGAATAACTTTTTAATTTCAAACTCTGTAAAATCCCAAAGAATTTGTTCTTACACCTTAGAAAAAGAGAGGTGTCATAAATAGTTAGGTTCATTTGATATGTTATGAGTTGCATGAGAAGTATTGTCAAATTGTTTGGGATTTTCTAACCTTATATTGGTTACAGTGTATGAATAAAATATTACTCATTTAAATATATAGATATTATTTAAAATTCCTAGAGGTTTGACAATCATTTAACTCTCCATGATATGTCCTGACACAGCTACAAGATATTAGAAAACAGCATGGTGTTATTGAGCATAATTTTAGGTATTATAAAAAATGCTACATGCCACAAAACAACCAAATTTCCTTGTCAATTACATTATTTTCCTCTGCTGCTTCTAAGAAAGACCTCGCAGGCAGCTATAGTTTGAAGTTTCATCTCCAGTCAAATAAAAATAGTAAAGGGCAAATGACATTAAGCATGATAGAAGGTGAATGTATAAATTATGTTTACCTCTCAATTAATATAATCTTGGTAAAACTTTAATGGTGGGACATGGACAAATGCCTCAACTGACAGGGAGATTTTTGTCTTCTTAAAATGGACTTTGCACAGCTTCTCCCTTATATGATATATGAATAAGTTTTTGTTATCATATATCTATTTTCCTTAAAAATAAAGGATTTCCTTTGTCCGAATTGTTGCAATTTGAGATTATTGTGTGAATCTGTGTAGCAGCTTGATATTATTTATGAATTCCAAAAAGATATAAGGATTGTATTTGTAAACAGGTCTGTCCCTCTGGGTGTGTTATCATTGAATTGTATTAGATTCATCTGATATATCTTTGATTAAACTATGTTAAAATTAGGGCTTTGATTCATCCAAATCAAAGGGTATATCTCAGTTTAAGTCCCCACCTCCCTGGTGAGATATATAAATGGACACTCACTCAAGAAGATGCACAGAACAATGTAAAGGAACAGAGATCCAGAGACACAGAAGAGGAGTTTTTGGTCATTTTGGTCCTGCCATGTGATGGAAAGGAGAAAGCTCAAACAGCTAATGCCTTGGGCAGAGCTAAGCCATTCACCTGATCGTTTGCAGCAGAAGAGCCCAGAGCCCTGAGCATCTGAAAAGGCCCAGAAAGAAATGAGCCCTCCAGCCTACAGTGGAGATCATAAGACGCTGTCCCCACTGAGACTTAAGAGGAAAAGGAAAGCTGAACCTTCACAGAGATTTGCAATCATCTTGCTTCAACACATGGCAACAGACTTGGTGAGAAATTACCTCTTATAGTACCTTGAGTTGGACTCTTTAAGGCCTTGTAACTGTAAGCTTTTACCCCAAATAAATGCCCTTTATAAAAGCCAAGAGATTTTTGGTACATTGCATCAGCACCCTCTTGGCTGACTAATACAATCCCAGAAGAAAGATTTTGCTTGTAAACTGATTTATTCCTGTGGATGTGATGCTATTTGATGGGATTAAATTTGATTGAGGACCCTTTGAATAGATTACTTGATAAGATGCTTTAGGGTATTTGAACTACTTCAGAAAGGTGTGACTCAGGCTGAGTCACTGCCCTTTTGCTGGGTCTAATATGAATGAATACAAAGAGAGAGACACACAGGCACAGGAAAAGAAAGCCACCAAGTTTAACCCTGCCATGTTAGAGAGAGGAATAGAAGATTGCTTAAGCACAAAGCCACAAGGGGCTGGGCCCACAGAGCAGCTCAAGTGGAGATGACTCTTGTTATATGGCTGAAAGCTTACAGCTGATATCGGGAAGAAAGAAATGAACCTAGAGCTATATAGGATGCCTGGGAAGAGACAAGCCCTCTTTCTGGTTGCCCACAGATGAGCAGCTCAAACCTCAGGATCAGTGATCATTTTGTGACATATGGCAGCTGACTTTGTTGAGAAAGCAATTGATGGTGCCTCAATTGGACATTTTACACACTTGGACATGTATGCTTCTACCCAAACAAATCCCTTTTATATAAGCCAAATTATTGCTGGTGCTTTGCATTGGCAGCCATTTGACAAACCGAAACATTATTTGTTACTAGGAGAGTGGATTAATGCTGTTTGCAATTGTTAAAATTGCTGGTATGGTTTAATAACAGGTAAAAGGTATTTTTTTTGGAAAAATTGGGAGGTGCTTGATGGAAAATGCTTAGATTTCTTTGAAGAGGCTGTTGGTAAAAACACAGATGCTACAGCTAGTTCTGATAAGGTCTTAGAAAAAATGATGAAACTATTATTGGAAACTGGAGGAAAGGTGATCCTTGTATTAAAACTTCAAAGAACTTTGCAAAATGGACTCCTAATGTTAGATGGAAGGCAAAATTTGAAAATGATGAGATTGGACATTTAGCTGATGAGATTTCTAAAGTAAATGTGGAAATTGCAGTCTGCCTTCTCCTTATAGCAAAATGTGATAGGAAAGAGATATGCTGAAAACTATAGTACTGGGCACAAAGACACAAGAGACTGTTGATTTGGGAAATTCCAAAGTTCTGGAAAACAGGACCCCAGAGGATAGTGCCCCATTTGAAGAATTAACTAAACTTGGAACTTGCAAGTGGGAATTAGAAATGCAGTTATACAGGAAGATCTTATGACCTTCCTGCATGCTAAACCAACAAGATATTGTGAAATTGGTATGAACAAAACTATTCTCAGCCTGGACTAAAAGGGATAGGGAGGGGAAATCTTGAAGGAAAAATGGTTTCAAGAGGAAACCTGTAAAATCTTAGGTCTGGAATTAAGACATCTCCTTGGGCCAAGGGAGGTACCCCACCCATGTGTATGGAAAGGGTGTTTGCCTGGTCTTTGATGAGGGTGTTTCTTCCAGCCCTTTATTCAGGGAGAATTTGGCAGTACCAGTCTACAGAGAGGGTGGAGCACATTCCCTGGTAGTTGGTGAGAGTTAGTTTTTCACCCACTTCTCTCTCACTCCCCATAAAAATATATAAATAAACACACATATATATGTGTCATATATGTACATATATGTGTATATAATGCAAATATAATGAAATATAAAATCATTGTATAAGATCCATTCTCAGTAATTTTGAGAAGGAGTACATCATGAGCACATACAGATACAGAGTTTTTAAAAAACGTTATTGCTGTCGTTAACTCTTTTTTTGATATCTTCTAAAAAGTCTCCCCCTACAATGTGGTGTTCTTTGCCTGGCAGAAATCCAATCCAGATAAATACCATTCTCAGCCTGTTACCATGTCAAACACTAAATAAGGAACAATAAATCATTGCTGGAAATAATCCAAATGTTACTGACAGATGTATCTCTAAATATCTGACTATATTATAAACAAACAACAAGTTGGACCCTCAGCAATCTCATTATCTATCCATAGAATCTGTAGATTTTCTTTCTCCAAACTAGTAATCCATGACTCCTCCCCTCTTCCCAAAATGCCAACACATTTCCACTCTTCTTATACTCCACAGGAAAAACATTATCAATAGATTGGCAAAATGCAATCAATTAAAACTCTAATGCTTTTAGGACAAAATAGGTCAGCCCACATCCACAGTATTGCTTACTGTGACAGCACATGACATGACACTGCTCATGCCTAAACCTACCTCTCAACATATGTATAGGGCTCAACACCTATCACCATCTCCCTTTCTGCTGGATCATCTTCAACAGCATAAAAACATACATTCTTTAGAGAAATAAATATAGTTATTGATTATCAGGATCATATTCTTCAAACTCATATAAAATCTAGAGGATCAGACCAGATATTGGGTGTCTCTTTCTGATCGTAGATACAGAAGTTTCTCATTTTTAAAAAGGAAGTGTTGGTGCATATTATAGTTAAGGGATTTTCTGTGCTACTACCAATGAGAGAAGCCAGACTTTACTCAGGGTGGCCCTAAAAGAAAATGGTGAAAGGAAATACTACAGTGAAAGGAAATTTTGTCCAATAAAAGAAGGGAAATGCTGAGTTATGACTCTACACCTTTCATAGCAGTAGGAATGGATAGACTGCTGATCAGGGATTTGTGAACAATGAGATGACAATGGTAAATTTTAGAATGGACAACAGATTGTAAATTGCTCTAACGGCTTGCTTCAGAGTGGCATCACTTCAGAGAAGGACTCCAATAATATGGTGGAGACTTTGACTCTTCCTGGGATATATAAGTATCACTCACCGTGGTGCTTACTTCATGGACTCTTTTGCAAGGTATCTGTGGTAGCTTGGATAGAGATATGCACAGAATCAGCAACAGGAACTGGGTCTCAATTTCTACTTGTGAATGCCCAACTGTCCAGCAGCATAAGCCAAAGGAAACCTACTCATGCCAAAGACATGGATAGCTCACTGAAGGAATGAACCAGGCAACTGGTACCAAGCTGATTATATTGGACCTTTCTATCTTACAAAGGGAAAAAATTTATTCTCCAACAGATGAACACACAATTTAAGCATGAAAAGCCAATCCCTATTACTGAGTGTTTCCATATTTGTGAATTCCTTCTCTCATTAAAATTTACTTGTAACCTCCAAATCATTCTTGCAGTGATTTTGCAATCATTTGCACACATGTTTAAGGTGGCAAAACGATTGACTCTCTCAATGAGCTATTTCCAGCTGAGGATAAATAGGCTACATTTTGCTTTCTTCATTCAGCTTTTATAGTTTAAACAAATTTCCTTTTTGCAATATATTTAATGCCATGTTTTCACATTTTCGTGCATTGTGTTGGTGATTTATCTGTTAAAATGAACTTCAAGTACAGTGCTGAAACTGTATCCAGTGTTGTTAAGCACAAGAAGGCTGTATTGTGCCTTATGGAGAAAATGCATTTATTAATTTAGTCATGAGTTATAGTGCTATTGGCTGTGAGTTCAAAGTTAATGAATCAATAATATATGTTTTAAAAGTTTTTAAAAACAGGAATACATGCTAAAAGAGATTATGTATTGATTGAGGATTTTGTTGTGACCAAAGACTTGCAAGCAACTAAGCCTGCATTTCTCCTAGGAACAATGTTATAGTACTTGTTAATTTAGTGTTTTGTGGCTCTAAAGAATATAACTATCATGAATAATTGGATTTGCCTGTTTTTGCCTTTCCAGATAAATATCATATTCCATTATTCTACCATTCATAGATTTACATAAAGCCTTACACATGGGATCTTATATGTATATATATAGCCTCTGTGCAGCAGATTTTTATCAAAAAGAAAATAGGTAATGGACTCATTCAAATGGAATCCACTTATCTTATTACATGCACTATTACCCAGAAATGTCTGTCTTGACACCATAGCAGAAATGAATGCTGAAGGCTCTTAGGTGACAGCTGTGAAAAACACTCTGCAAGGTATTTTATGCATTTGTGGTTTATGAATTAAACCAGTGGTCCCTATGTCTCCTCCAGGCTCAAGTGCATTACCAAAGAGTAGATATGAGAGTGGCCAATTTCATCACTACACATAAAAACTCACTTAAATATGTTTTGATTTCTGTCCATGTAACCTTGATTTTAGGGTTCACTGTGTAATGAAGTTCCATGGATTTTTAAAAAATTTGTATTGTTTCCATATATACAATCTAACATTTCCCCTCTTAATCATATTCAGATATATATTTCAGTACTGTTAATGGTATTCACAATGTTATGCTACTATGTATTAGTCAGCCAAAGGGGTGCTAATGTGAAATACCAAAAATGGGTTGGTCTTTATAAAGGGTATTTATTTGGG
>JAQZBX010061975.1:0-16993 GCA_029593785.1 Cabassous unicinctus
GATATAGGCTGACAGAATGGATTAAAAAACATGAGCCATCCATATGCTGCTTACAAGAGACTCACCTTAGACCCACGGATACAAACCGGCTGAAAGTGAAAGGCTGGAAACAGATACTCCATGCAATCAGACAACAGACATTAAATGCAAAAAAGTTATAATAGATATAGAAGGCCATTATATATTAATAAAAGGGACAATCCACCAGGAATATATAACAATCATAAATATCTATGCACCTAACCAGGATGTCCCAAAACACATGAGACAAACTCTGGCAAATCCGAAGGGAGAAATATAAATCTCTACAATAATTGTTGGAGACTTCAATACACCACTCACATCATTCACATCATTAGATAGAACAACTAAACAGAAGATCAACAAGGAAAAAAGAACTTGAACAAGATGATACACAAGTTAGACCTAACAGACATATACAGAACGTTGCATCCAAAATCAGCGGTTATACATTCTTCTCAAGTGCCCACAGATCTTTCTTCAGGATAGACCACGTGTTGTGGCACAATGCAGCTCTCAATAAATATAAAAAGACTGAAATTATACAAAGCACCTTCTCAGATCATAATGGAATAAAACCAGAGATCAATAATAGACAGGAAAAACATTAATTTGCAAATGTCTGGAGGCTAAACGATATACTCCTAAATAATCAGTGGGTCAAAGAAGAAATTGCAAGTGAAATCAGTAAATGTGTTGAGACAAATGAAAATGAGAACACAACTTACCAAAACCTATGGGATAAAGTGAAGGCAGTCTTGAGAGGGAAATTTATAGACCTAAACATCTATATTAAAAAAGAAGAGCGAGCTAAACTCAAAGATTTAACTGAACAACTAGAGAAACTAGAAAAGAACAGCAAACCAATCCCAAAGCAGGCAGAAGAAAAGAAATAATAACGATTAGAACAGAAATAAATGGAATTAAGAAAAGAAAAAAAAAGCAATACAGAAAATCAACAAAACCAAAAGCTGGTTTTTTGAGAAGATGAATAAAATTGACAAATCCCTAGCTAGACTAACAAAGAAAAAAAGAGAAGATGCAAATAAATATAATCAGAAATGAAAGGGGAGAAGTCACGACTGACCCCACAGAAATAAAAAGAATCATAAGAGGATATTATAAGAAACTGTATGCCAACAAACTAGACAACCTAGATGAAATGGACAAATTCCTAGAAATGCACAAACAACCTACACTGATGCTACAAAAAATACAAGAACTTAACCCAATCACATTTAAAGAGATGGATCCCATCTCCCTACAAACAGAAAAAAAGAAAAAAGAAAAGAAAAAAATCTCCCACAAAGAAAAGTCCAGGATCAGATGGCTTCAGAGGGGAATTCTACCAAGCATTTCAAAAAAGAACTAACACCAATCTTATTTAAACTCTTCCAAAAATTGAAGAAGAGGGGAAATTACCCAAAACATTTGATGAAGCCAACATAACCCTAATACCAAAGCCAGAAAAAGACACTACAAGAAAAGAAAATTACAGACCAATCTCTCTAATGAACATAGATGCAAAAATTATCAACAAAATATTTGCAAATCGAATCCAACAGCATATGAAAAGACATATACATCACAACCAAGTAAGATTTGTTCCTGGTATGCAAGGCTGGTTCAACATAAGAAAATCAATCAACATAATACACCACATTAACAAACTGAAGGAAAAAAACCACATGATCATCTCAACTGATGCAGAAAAGGCATTTGACCAAATCCAGCATCCTTTTGTGATAAAAACACTTCAAAAGATATGAATAGAAGGAAAATTCCTCAATCTGATAAAAGGCATATATGAAAAACCCACAGCCAGCATTATACTCAATGGGGAAAGGTTGAAAGCTTTCCCTCCAAGATCGGGAACAAGACAAGGATATTCACTATCACCATTGTTATTCAACATTATACTACAAGTTCTAGCTAGGGCAATTAAACAAGAATAAAAAAATTAAAGGCATCCAAATAGGAAAAGAGGAAGTAAAACTCTATTTGCAGATGACATGATCCTATATTTAGCAAATTCTAAAATGTCTATGACAAAGCTACTTGAGCTACTGAGTTCAGCAAAGTGGCAGGATACAACTTTTTTAGGAACTTGACAAACCTAGCAACTCCATGTTAACAGGACAAAATATTCTCTTCAACAAATGGTGTTGGGAGAACTGGATATCTATAACCAAAAGAACGAAAGAGGACCCCATCTCACTCCCTATACAAGAATCAACTGAAAATGGATCAAAGACCTAAATATAAAAGCCAGGACTATAAAACTCCTAGGAAAAAATGTTGGGAAACATATTAAAGACCTTGTGGTAGGTGGCGGTTTCTTGGACCTTACACCCAAAGCACGAGGAACAACAATAAAAAAATAGATAAATGGGATCCTTCAAAATTAAACACTTTTGCACCTTACAAGGCTTTGTCAAAAGGGTAAAAAGGCAGCCAACTCCATGGTAGAAAATATTTGGAAATCACATGTCCGATAAGGGTTTAATATCCGTGATATATAAAGAGATGTTACAACTCAACAATAAAAAGACAAACAACCCAATTAAAAAATGGGCAAAAGAGTAGACATTTGACCAAAGAAGAAGTACAAACACCAAAAAAACACATGAAAAAATGCCCAACATCGTTAATGATTAAGGAAATGCAAATCAAAACTACAATGAGATACAATTTCACACCTATCAGAATGGTCACTATTAAAAAGACAGAGAACTACAAGTGTTGGAGAGGATGTGGAGAGATAGGAACACTTATTCACTGTTGACAGGAATGCAGAATGATACAGCCACTGTGGAGGACTGTTTGGAAGTTCCTAAAAAAGTTGAATATAGATTTGCCATGTGACCCTGCAATATTACTACTGGGTTTATACCCAGAAGAACTGAGAGCAGTGACACAAACAGACATCTGCACAGCTATGTTCATAGCGTTGTTATTCACGATTACCAAGAGTTGAAAATAACCCAGGTGTCCATCAACCGATGAATGGATAAACAAACTATGGTGTAGTCACATGATGGAATACTATGCAGCTCTAAGAAATTGAGTCATGAAGCATATGATAACATGGATGGACCTGGAAGACATTATGTTCAATGAAGCAATCCAGACACAAAAAGACAGATACTGTATGACTGCATTACTATGAACCAGATATATTGTGTAACATACTGTATGATTCCATTTATATAAAATGTAAATATAAATCAATTTATAAAGATGAACTTTGATTAGTGGCTATGTAGGGATAGGGAATTCATGCTAATGGGTGTGGAGCTTTTCTTTTTGGAATAATGAAATAATTCTAAAACTTTTTGTGATGAATGCAGAACATTGTGATTATACCAAAAGCCATTGATTATACACTTTAGATAGAGCATATGTATGTGAATATATCTCAATAAAACTGATTAATAAACAAATAAGTGTATTAGTCAGCAAAAGGGGTGCTGATGGAAAATACCAGAAATTGGTTGGTTTTTATAAAGGGTATTTATTTAGGGTAGAAGCTTACAATTTCCAGGCCATAAAGCATAAGTTACTTCCCTCCCCAAAGTCTGTTGCCATTGGTACAGCAAGATGGCTACTAACATCTGTCAAGAGTTCAGGCTTTCTGGGTCCCTCTCTTCTCAGGGCTTGTTTCTCTAGGCTCAGCTGCCCTGCTCTCTCCACAAGGCCAGCTGTAGACGATCAGGTGCCTGGCTCTGTGTCTCTCCCCGGGGCTCGATTCTCTCTGGGCTCACCTGCACTGCTCCTCTGTGTGCTTACTTCCCAGGCTCCAGCTCAAAACTCCAACTCTCTTCTCTGCTATGTAGTTTTCTCTGTGAGTTCCCACCCACCAAGGGGGCGGGGACCCAATGTCCTACTGACGTGGCCCAATCAAAGCCCTAATCATAATTTTATCACACCCAGGTATAGACCAGTTTATAAACATAATCCAATATCTATTTTTGGAATTCATAAACAATGCCCAACTGCCACAATAAGTAATTGTGCAAGATTAACCAGAAATAGCAGCTATGCACAGCAGGGGAAACAGAGAGATTGAGGGGTAAAGAAATTTCTTGTCTGTTTTTTATTTATTAGTAGTAGTACTGAAATAATGAAAACACACTACTAATGATTGAAGTAATGGATGCACAACTATGTGATTATACCAAATACCACTGATTGTACACTTTGGATGAATTGTATGATTTATTAATATGTATCAATAAAATCAATTTAGGGAAGAAAAAAAAAGACACATGGCAGAATCTGCTAGTCTCTCCTTTCTCTTCTGGGTTTACTTGCTTTCAGCTTCTTGCGCTCTCCTTATCTGAATTTCATTCTCTTATAAAGGAATCCACTCAGAAACCCAGAAAATAGACAGTGGTCCTTTCCCTGTCCTTTTCAGTCATACTGTCCAGGGTTTCTGAAGGAACTTTATATAAAATAAAGGAAAAACCATAAACACTGTAAGATTCTTAATAGGCAGATTGTAATTAAGGAAAGGATCTTCAGTTACCTCAGTCTCTCCAAGATATTTAGTAGAAGTCCTCATTGTCATTATGTAATCCCTATTAGGGATTGAATCATGTCCCCTACAAAAGCCATGTTCAGGTCCCAACCCCTGGTCCTGTGGGTGTGAACCAATTTGTAAAGAAGATCTTTGAAGATGTTGTTAGTTAAGATGCTCCCAAGATGAATGAGGGTGGGCGTTAATGCAATATGGCTGAAGTCCTTATAAGTATAGGAAATTGGACACAGACAGAGAAGCCATGGGAAAATCAAGAAACTGGAAATCAATGGAACCCAGAAGAGAAAGGAGAAGATGTCACCATATTCATTTCCATGTAACAGAAAAGCCAAGGAATTCCAAAGATTGCCGGTCAGCAATTTGCTAAATTTCATTAGTTAGAAACTGTCTTAGTTTCCCAGCTGCTAAAACAAATACCATACAGTGGGTTGGCTTAAACAATGGCAATTTATTGGTCACCGTTTCGAGGTTAAGAGAAGTCCAAAATCAGGGTGTCAGCAAGGCAATGCTTTCTCTTAAAAGACTATGGTGTTCTGGGGCTGGCTGCTGGTGATCCTTGGGGTTCCTTAGCTTCTCCATCACATGGCAATATGCATGGTGATGTCTTCTTCTTTCTCCTCCAGGTTCTGTTGACTTCCATCTTCTTCCCATGGCTTTTTCTTCCTGAAAAGTTTCTATTTCTGAATTTCTTCTGCTTATAAAGGACTCAAATAAACTGGGTTCAGACCCAACCGTATTCAGTTGGGCCACACCTCAACTAAATAAAACATCTTTAAGAGATCCTATTTACAATGTGTTCACACCCAGAAATGAGATTAAGAACTTTTTTTTTGAGTACATAATTCTACCTACCACAGATACTAAGCAACTGAGCTCTAAGTAATGACCAAAGGCTTCCATGGTGTGGTAGTTTGAGGCTTTTATGGACCCCAGAAAAATCCTGTTCTTAAAGCTAATCCATTCCTGTAGGTATAAATCTATTGTAGGAGGGACCTTCTTTTGATTAAGTTACTTCAGTAGGGTGTGACCCAGAATGGGTCTTAATCTTTTTACTGGAGTCCTTTATAAATGGGATGAATATGGAGAGGCACACAGAGAAGAAATACACAGGAACTCAGAGAGGAACCCACAGAAGCTATAAGAGAAAGCCACAGATAGAACAGCCAGGAGCTAAAAGCAATGGAGCCCAGAGGAGAAGGCAGAGACCAGTAGATGCTGCCATGTGCTTTCCCATGTGACAGAGAAGTCCAAGATCACCCACAGCAGGTCTTTGAGGAAAGAGTATCACCTGATGCCTTGATTTGGACATTTTTCTCAGTCTCAGAACTGGAAACTTACAAGCCAATAAATCCACGTTGTAAAAGCCAACCCATTTCTGGTTTACTGCTTTCAGCAGCTTTTAGCAAACTAAAACACGTGGCCTCAGCAAATCTGCACATCCAATGGGTATCACCCTGCAAATAATTCCGTTTTGAGGCAAAGAAAGAATTTAAGGATATAAAAGGTAACATTCACCAAACATTTATGTTTGTGCCTTTGGATCACTAACTAAATCTCAGGCATTTGGAATAAAACATGGTCCCTGCCCTCAAGAAATCCATAATCTAGTGACCAGAACACAACAGATGATGATACTACAAATGGTATAAATGATGACGGGGATAAGCACAGGATACTCTCA
Organism: Cabassous unicinctus; assembly: GCA_029593785.1. Taxonomy (NCBI): domain Eukaryota; kingdom Metazoa; phylum Chordata; class Mammalia; order Cingulata; family Chlamyphoridae; genus Cabassous; species Cabassous unicinctus. The sequence continues at coordinate 6,243 of JAQZBX010061975.1, forward strand.
GAAACCAGAAGAGGGACACTAACCTAGCTGGTGTAGGGGAAATAATACCTTCTTTTTAAAGTCAGCTAAGTTTTAGACAGAAAAACTGTGTGGCAAGGTAAGGCAGAAAGCATGTATCAGTCAGGATACCAATCAGTCAACAACAACAAAAAAAACTTAGTCTGATTTAATTAGAAAAGAAGTTCATTGAAAAGGTACTATGTAGCTTGGAGAATTCCTGGAAAGGCTGAAGATCTAGGATCAAAAAAAACAGACAGGAACAAGGGGATCCTACTCAGAGTAAACACAATCAAAATGACATCAGAGATCCACTATTGGCCCCACACTGATCAAGAAGGCCAAATGAGAAGCTTCAGGGCTCTGCCCTCCAATAGGAGCTTTGAACAACCAGCAAGAACTGGCAGAAGCATTTTTCTCAAAGCTCCAGAAAACAGTTACAGGAATGCAGTAACAAGGAGAGTGCCAAATCAAGAAAAGGCCTATTTAAAAGTGGTAGGATAGGGAAGCAGATGTGGCTCAAGTGGTTGGGCTCCCATTTACCATATGGGAGGCCCCGGGTTCAATTTCCAGGGCCTCCTGGTGAAGGCAAGCCGGCCCGCGCGGCTCAGTGAGCTGACGGCCCGCGCGGCACGGTGAGCTGGCATAGCAAGATGACGCAACAAAGGGAGACAAGCAGACACAGAAAAACGCACAGCAAATGGACACAGTGAGCACAAGCAGTAAGGGGGGCCGGTAAATAAATAAAAATAAAATAAATCTTTGGGAAAAAAAGTGGTAGGATAAGTAAAACTGGGATAAAAATAAAATAAAAAATAAAAGTGGTAGGATCTCATGGTGCCCTGGCTGGCCCCTCCCCTACCCCTTCACTGGCTCAGAGCATAGCCAGCCTGCACTCCCAGTACAGGTCCCTGGTCCCTGTTCCAGAGAGAGCAGAGTAACTCTTGCACACATACTAGGAGCATGTGTGTCTGGCACATTCTCTGGCAGTAGCCAGAGGGACTGAAGCAAGATACTCGTCAAAAGCTTGCTGTATCAGAACTTGCCTTGTGTGTAGAAGGCAGCTTACCAACGTCTCCTACAGAACCCTGTGGGAAAGCAGTCAAGTCGTGGCTGCCTGGGGTAATGGATTGTTGGCTATAGGACATACTGTGCAGGGCCTGGGACCATGAGAAAACTGTTTCCTAAGGAAGAGGGGACATTTGTATCTATGTAAAAGGGTAAACTCCCAGAGCCACACACAAGACCAAGAAAAGACACATGCACAGAAAGCATCAGGGAAACACCTCTGCTTTGGCCTGGAGCTATTCTCTAAATTCACTGCATGGATCACTGCATGGATAAGCTCTGAATGAGAGCACTAGCACAGGTCAATCTGTAAAGACTAGAAAAGGTGTTACCTTTTTTTGTCCTCTTTTTAAAAATTTTTAGTTTCTGGCATTCAAGGAAAGCTCTGTCATAACACTAGTTGGATATAAGCTTAAGGAACAGGCATCTCAGAGTACAATTTCCAGCAATAACACATTAAAATATCAAAAAGTTCAGGTTTTGACAAAAGATTACAAAACATACAAAGAAACAGGAAGCAATGGCCCAGGAAAAAGAGAGGCTTAAAGATAGAAACAATCAATGAAGAAGACCAGACTTGGGACATATCAGACAAAGACTTAAAAACTAGTCTTAAATATAGTCAAAGAGCTAAAGGAAAACATGGACAAAGAACTAAAGAAAACCAGGAAAACAAGAAAGGAACACAAAGAGAATATCAATAGAGAGATGGTGTGACAGTTTGAAGTGCTTTGGTGAATATCACAAAAATCATGTTCTTAAAACTAATCCATTCCTGTGGGTGTGAGACCCATTGATGGCATTAGAGTCAGTCAAGGGACCTTTAATTAGATCATTTTTTATTAGATAGCTTTAGGGTCTTTGATTGGATTATGTCAGTGAGGAGTGATCCAGGTTAGGTCTCCACCCTCTCCTGGAGTCTTATATACACTGAGAACTGGAAGCAGACACACACATAGACAGATAGCTGCCATTTTGACCCTGCCACATGGGAGAGATGATCGCCTGCAGTCGCAGAAAGACAAAGAAGCCCTGAAAGGCTGAGAGAGGTCCCAGAGGCTGGAATCAGCAGAGCACAGAGGCATGGAAAGAGGCCCCTGAGAGGCTAGGCCCACAGAGCAGCTCAAGGTTGAAGAGATGAGCTCTGCCATGTGCTTGATGGCCCACAGCTGAGCCTGGGAAGAAAGCGGCCTGGAGGAGAAGGAAGAGACCCAAGTGGAGAGCCGCCATTTTGCGTCCTCATGTGGCAGGAGCCCAGGATCCAACCAGTAGCTGACCTTTGGTGAGAAAGCATTCTGATGATGCCTTGATTTGGACATTTTCACAGCTTCAGAACTGTAAGCTTTCTCCCTAATAAATTTCCCACTATAAAAGCCAACCCATTTCTGGTATTTTTGCATTGGCAAAACTAAAAACTAAATTTGGTAAAAACTAAAACAAATGGAAATTAAGAAAAGGAACCAACATAGCTGAAGACCATAGTAACAGAAATGAAAATTTTCCTAGAGTGGCTCAAAAGAACATTGGAGCTCAGATTTTGGGGACTGGATTCTCCTCTGAGCCTGCATGTAATAAAACTTTATTCCTCCGTCATAAAAAAAAAAAAAAAAAGAATATTGGAGGGAGTGGAGGGGGCTCAAGTGGTTTGAGTGCCCACCTCCCACATGAGAAGTCCCAGGTTTGGGTCCCAGTGCCCCCTGAAAAAAAGCAAAAACAAACAACAAGCAAAAACAAATGAGAAAATCAACTCAGGGAAGCTGATGTGGCTCAGTGGTTGTATGCCGGCTTCCCACATACAAGGTCCTGGGTTCAATCCCTGGCCCCCAGAACCTAAAAAAATAAAAAAAGAATATTGGAGCTGGCAAAAGTGAGAGTCAGTGAACTTGAAGATAATTAAAATCATCCAGTCTGAGAAGCAGAAAGAAGAATGAAGAAAAGTGAACAAAGTCTGAGGAAACTGTGAGACACCATCAGACGTACCAGTATACATATCATGGAAATCCCAAAAGGAGAAGAAATGGAAAAGGGGGGCAGAGAGAATATTCAAAGAAATAATGGCTGAAAACATCCCAAAATTAATGCAAGATACGAATATATACATCCAAGACACTCAATGAACTACAAACAGGATAAACCCAAATAGACCCACAGACTGCAGTATATTATAATCAAACTGCTGAATGCCAAACATAAAGAGAGAATTCTGAAAGCCACAAGCCACAAGAAAGAAGCAACATGTCATGTACAAGGTAGCTTTAATACAAGAATAAGTGCTGATCAGAAACCATAGAAGAAAGAAGACAGTAGGATGACATTTAAAATGCCGAAAGCAAAATATTGCTAACCAAGAATTCTATATCCAGCAAAACTGTCTTTCAAAAATGAGGAAGAGATTAAGACATTCCCAGATAAACAAATACTGAAGGAGTTCATCATCACTAGACTGGGCCTACAAGAAATGCTAAAGGGAGTTCTGCAGATTCAAAGGAAAGGACAATAGATCAAAACTGCATGAAGAAATAAAGATCTCCAGTGAGGGTAAAAGTGGTAAATATAAATGCTGGTACTATTATATTTTTTGTTTGTAAATCCACTTTTTATTTCCTACAGGATCTAAAAGACAAATGCATAAAATAAAATAATAAATCAGTGGTTTGGTACTCAATGTATAAACATGTAATCTGTGGCAAGAACTACATAAAGGTGGAGGGAAGGAGGGTTATATATTCTTTGAACATATTATATGTATGCTATTGAAGTTAAGTTGATATCAAACAAAATGAGATTATTATTATGTTAAATTTAAGCCCCATGGTAACCACAAAGAAAATATTAGAGAATATACAAACTCACAGAGACAGAAAGCAGAATGCAGGTTACCAGGGGTTGGGAACAGGGGGTATGGGGAGTTAATGCATAATGGGTATAAGGTTTGTTTGAGGAGATGGGAAAGTTTTAGTATTGGAAGGTGGTGAGGGTACCACAACACTGTGAATGAAGGTGATTAAACACACTGAATGGTATGCTTGGGAATGGGTGAGATGATAAACTTTATGTTGTATATATGTTCCTACAATTAAAAAGAAAAGAAAGAGCAACCTCGAGAGACACTGATAATTAATGCAATACAGGATCCTGGACTGGTTCTAACAAGGGAGGAGAAAAGGTTCAAAAGGATGTTGTTAACAACAAAATAAATAAATAAATAAATAAAAGGATGTTATTGAGACATAAGGAAAAAATTGGGATATAAACTATAAGCTTTACATCAATGTTAAATTTCTTGAACATGATAACTGCACTTAAGGTGGCAACATAATAGTTCCCTAGGATAACAGGAAATGTACATGGCAGTATTAAGTGTTCAAGGAGCATGATATAACAACAGTTTTAGTTTCAGGGTTGCTAAACAAATACCATGCAATGGGCTGTCTTAAACAACAGGAATTTATTGGCTCATGTTTCTGAAGTTAAGAAAGTCCAAAAGCTAGGTATCAGAAAGGTAATGCTTTCTCCCCAAAACTGTGGCATTCTGGGGCTGGCTGCCAGCAACCGTTGGTCCATGGCTTTTCCACTCCATGTCAATGTATATGGTAGCATTTTTGCCTTTTTCTTCTGGACTTTTTTGACTTCCAACTTCTGGCTGCTCCCTCTGGTTTCTCTCTCTGTGTCCAATTTCCTTTGCTTATAAGGACTTTCAGCCATATTGGATTGAGGCCCACCTTCATTCAGTTTGGATGCACCTTAACTAATAACATCTTCAAAGGTGTTATTTACAAATTGGTTCACACCTACAGGACCAGGGATTGGAACCTGAGCATGCCTTTTGTGAGGACATGATTCAATCCCCAACACCATACAGTGGACTATTAGTGGACAATAAAAAGGAAAGAAGTACTGATATATGCTACAACATGTACAAACCTCAAAACATGCTAAGTAAAATAAGCCAGATAAAAAAGGCCATATTAATGAAAAACCTATACATACTATAATAGCTAAAACAAATAAAAAATCAATACCTGGAGAGGATGGCACAACTAGAACATTTATGCATTGCTAGCGGGAATTCAAAATGACACATCCACTTTGGAAAACAAACTTTGTAAGATCCTTATAAAGTGCCTTATAAAATCAAACACAGGGAAGTGGATGTGGCTCAAGCAATTGGGTGCCTGCTTACTACATGGGAGGTCCTGGGTTCAGTTCTTGGTGCCTCCTGGAGAGGTCAAGCAAGACAGCGAGCTGACACAACGGGCTGACACATGCAACAAGACGGCACAACAAGATGACACAGCGAGATGATGCAACCAAGAGACACAATGAGAAAACACAATGAGAGACACAACAAGCAAGGAGTGGAGGTGGCTCAAGCATTTAGGTGCCTCCCTCCCACATGGGAGGTCCTGGGTTTGGTTCCTGGTGTATCCTAAAAAGAAGACAAGCAGACACAGAGAGCACACAACAAACAGACACAGCGAGAGCAAACACGAGGGGAGGGGGAGAGAAATAAATAAAATAAATCTTTAAAAAAAAAAATCAAATATACACTTACCATATAAGCCAGCAATCACACTGTTAAATACTCACCCAAATGAAATAAAAGCTTAGGTTTTTATTTCATTTAAAAACCTAAAAACCTGTATGTGAATGTTTTTAGCAACGTTAGTCACAATCTCCAAAAACTGGAAACAGCTCTATCCTTCAATTGGTGAATGGATATATTATGGAAAATCCATACAATGGAATACTACCTCCCCAATAAAAATGAAATGAACTACTGATACATATAACATAGCTAAATCTCAAATGTATTATGATTTATGTATTATGATAAATAAAAGAAACCAGGATTAAAAGGCTACATACTATATGACTCCATTTATATGACATTCTGGAACAGGCAAAACAATAGGAACAGGAAATGGATGAGCTGTTGCCAAGGGTTGTGAGTGCGGAGAGCAGGTGAGTACAAAGAGGCAGCATAAAAGAATTTTGGGGTTTATCGAACTGTTCTACATCTTGACTTTGGGAGCAGTTACATGACTGAATGCATTTATCACAACTCATAGAACTATACACACACAAAAAATGAATTTTACTGCATGTAAAATTTTTTAAGTGAATTTAAAAAGTGGGAAGGGGGAAGCAGATGTTGCTCAAGTGGTTGAATGCCTGCTTTCCCATAAGGTCCTGGGTTCGATCCCTGGTGGTACCTCCTAAAAACAAACAAACAAATGAAAAAACCAACTCTCATTGGGAAGTGGATGTAGTTCAGTGATTGAGTGCCTGCTCCTACGTACCAGGTCCTGGGTTCAATCCCCAGTACTGCCTTAAAAAAAAAAAAAAACTTAAGTGGTTAAGGTAAATACCCTGTGTAGAAGAATTCCATACTCTGCCCTCAAGGAAGTGGAACATGACTGACTCCTCACTCCTTCAGTGTGGGTTGCTCATAATAACTTCCTTCCAAAGAACACAGTATCGAAAAGGGGGGAAAGAGTAACTTTACAGTAGAGAAGCCTGACAAACACTACCTGATCAAGGTCAGTATATAATGATAAGTCATGTTGATAGCATGTACCTTTCATATGATGTGATGAAAATAGCACTTTACCTCTGTGGTCTTTCTCTCAAAAACCTACAACCCCAGTGTAATCATGAAAAAAATCAAACAAATCCCATAGAGGAGTATCTTATAAAATACCTGAGTTGTATTCCTCAAAACAAGGAACCTCTGAGAACCTGTCACAGCCAAGAGGAGCCTAAGGAGGTATGATAACTACATGTAACACTGAATCCTAGAAGGGATCCTGGAACAGAAAAAAGGGACATTGGAAAAGTAAAGAAATTTGAATAAAGTATGGACTTTATTTAATAATAATGTTTTAGTATTGGTTCATTAACTGTAACACATGAACAATACTAACGTAATATGTTAACAATAGAAAAAACTGGGTTCAGGTTTTATGGTAACTCTCTTACCTTTGCAATTTTTCTGTCAATCTAAAACTGTTTAAAAAACAGTTTTGTTTTGTTTTCTAAGTGAGGAAGGGATTAGCAGTAGTTTAATAGGAGAAGGGTCCATGGAAGAGTGTCCTAGGATAAGAGAGACTTGAGTCTGATAATAGGCAGAAATTAAAAAGCCAGTAAGAAATGAGAGAAGGCTCAGATGATGACAGATGAAGCAAAGAGAGAAGCAAAAGGGAATGAGATCAAGGGCATAATTGAGAAGTTGAAAATCAACATAAGAGGGTTCCCTCATCCTGAGACTTTAGGGAAGGAGGAGAGGATGAGTGGGTATATATAAGTCCTACTACCTTTACTTCTTAGGATAAAGAAAGATTCCAGAAATGCATGCAGAGAACCCAGGCAGGGTCAGATGAGAGAGTGGTTTTCTCTCTGAATGGCGAGTGGGGCTCTGAGCTTTGAATGCGTGGAGGTGAATTTCCTGTCTGACCAGAGTTGGGGCTGCATGAAGGATGCAAAGTGGGAGCCTGGCATGGTTGCTGGGGGAAGCCATTCTGCTGGCGGCCCCTGCCTCCTGCTTTTGTACCACTGAAGCCTGTGCTCCCAAAGGCTGGAAGCAAAGAAAATTTGGGGTAGAGGGATAGTAGGGAAGAGGGCAAGAGAAGAAGGAAAAAGAGGATTAACACAAAGTACTTGCTCTGTATTTGGTTTGGCCAAGAGGGTGGGCCATGGGAGGAGTACACTTAAAATAACAAAGAACAGAACAACCAGCAAGAACTGGCAGAAAAATCTTTCTAAAAGTTCCAGAAAACAGTTAAAGGATGGCAACAACAGGACAAGAACAGAATTAAAAAAAAAAAAAAAAGTCCACTTAAAAGCAGTAGGATCTCCTGGCACCCTGGCTGGCCCCTTCACCATCCTCTCGCTTGGCTTAGAGCCAATGCACTCTCCTAATGCTGATATCTGATTCTGGTTCCAGAGGGAGCAGAATGACCTCATGTATGTATTGGGAGCATGTATGTCTGACCATCTGTTTGGTGGTGGCCTGAGGGACCCGTCATCCCAGAACTTGTTTTGCATATAGAAGGCAGCTCACCTGGCTCTATTACAGAATACTATGGGAGAGCAGTCAGGTAGTCCTGCCTGGAGCAAGAGATTGCTGGCCATAGGACATACAGTACAGTTCCCAGAACCCTGAGGAAACTGTTTCCAAGGGAAGAGGGGGCATTTGGAACTGTGTAAACTGGGAGATTCTTAGAGCCACATGCACATGTCAGATCAGGGAGACCCTATGCTTTGGCCTGGAGTTATTCTCTAAATTCATTGTATGAATAAGCCCTAAATGAGCACTTGCACAGGTCAATCTGCAAGGATTGACCTGTGCAAGTAAAGGTGTTTTCTCTTTCTCTTCCTCCTTTTTTGTTACCTCCTGGTATTTAAGGAAAGCTCTGTCATAACACTAGATGGATACAAGCTTAAGGAACCAGATGCCTCAGAGTCTAAATTCCAGCAATTAATATACTAAAATACCAAAATGTCCAGGTTTTAACAAAAGATTATATAACATAAAAATTAAAAAAAAAAAAAAAAAGAATAGGAAGTGAAGGCCCAGACAAAGATGAAGACTAAAGCATTAGAAACCATCAATGAGGAGGATAAGACCTGGGATGTTCCAGACAAAGACTTTATGAAATGGTCCCAAATATGCTCAAAGAGCTAAAGAAAACATGGACAAAGAACTAAAGGAAATTAGGAAAACAAAGTTGGATATCAATAGAGATCAACAAATAGAATATCTATATAGAGATAGAAATTATGAAAAAGAATAAAACAGAGCTGAAGACCACAGTAATAAATTAAAAATTCCCTAGAAGAGTTCCAAAACAGACTGGAGCCGGCAGAAGAAAGAATCAGTGAACTTGAAGCTAAGACAATTGAAATCATCCAGTCTGTGGAACAGAAAGAAGAAGAAAGAAAAGTGAACAGAGCCTGAGGAACCTATGGCACACCATCAAGTGTACCAATATATGCATTGTGGGCACCCCAAAAAGAGAAGAAAAAGAGAAAGGACAGAGAGAATATTCAAAGAAATAATGACTGAAAACTTCTAAATTTAATGAAAGACATATATATATATCCAAGATGCTCAATGAACTCCACACAGGATAAACCCCAATAGACCTATACCGTATCATGTTATAATCAAAACGTTGAATGCCAAAGATAAAGGATTCTGAAAGCCACGAGAGAGAAGTAACATTTACATACAAGGGAGCATCAATAAGGTTAAATGCAAATTTCTCATCAGAAACCATGGAGGCAAGAAGGCAGAGGGAAGACAATTTAAAGTGTTGAAAGCAAAAAGTTGCTAACCAAAAATTCTGTATCTGGAAAAAATGTCTTTCAAAAATGAGGGAGGAATTAAGACAGTCCCAGATAAACAAAAGCTGAAGGACTTTGTCACCACTAGACCAGTCCTCTGAGAGATGCTAAGAACAGTTGAAAGGAAAGGACAATAGACAGTAGATTAAAGCCTATTGAAGGCCAGAAGAAATAAAGATCTCTGGTTAGGGTAACAACATAGGTAAATATAAATGGCAGTACTATTGTATTTTTGGTTTGTTATTCCACTTTACTTCCTACAGGATCTACAAGGCAAATACATAAAGTATAATGATAAATCAGTAGTTTTGGACTCAATGTATAACATGAAATTTGCAACAAGAACTTCATAAGAGAGGCAACAAAGGGTTATAGGAACATAATTTATGCATGCAATTTTTTAAGAAGATTTATTTATTTCTCCCTCTTCCCCCCCAACCCCCACCCTGCCACTGTTTTGTGCTCACTGTCTGCTCTCTGCGTGTTCTTCTGTGTCTGCTTGTCTTCTCTTTGCACTGGGAACCCATCCTGGGATCTTCCAGAGTGGAGAAAGGCACTCAATCTCTTGTGCCACCTCAGATCCCTGGTCTGCTGTGTCTCTTATTGTCTCTTCTCTGTGTCTCTTTTTGTTGCATCATCTTGCTGTGCCAGCTTTCCACATGGGTCAGCACTCCGTGAGGGCCAGCACTCCTGCATGGGCCAGCTCTCCCGTGCGGGCCAGCTCACCACGCAGGCCAGCTTGCCTTTCACTAGGAGGCCCCAGGAATCGAACCCTGGACCTCCTATATGGTAGACAGGAGCCCAATCACTTGAGCCGCATCCGTTTTCCTACGTATGCTATTGAAGTTGTAAATTGGTGTCAAAGCAAATGAGATTATTATAGATTTAGGATGTTAAATTTAAGCTCCATGGTCACCACAAAGAATATATCAGAATATATAAGCAAACTCATAGAGACAGAAAGTACAGTACAGGTTACCAGGGTTCAGGGGTAGGGGCATTGGGGTGTTAATGAAAAATGAGTGTAGGGTTTCTGTTTGGGGTGAAGGGAAAGTTCTAGTCATGGATGGTGGCAAGGGTACTGCAACATTGGGAATGTGATTAATCCCACTGAATGATATGACTGGGAGAGGTTAAGATGGGAAGATTCATGTTGTATATGTTTCCACAGTTAAAAAAAAAGAGAGAAAAAAAAAAACTAAAGAGATAAGGACAGTTAAATGCAATACATGTTACTGGATGGGATCTAAGAATGGAGGAGAAAAGGCTCAAAAGGACATTATTGGTGCGGAGCAGGTATAGCTTAGTGGTTGAGCACCTGCTTTGCACATACAAGG
>JAQZBX010061976.1:0-16990 GCA_029593785.1 Cabassous unicinctus
GGGCAAGGGAGATGTCATATAAGAATCCCTTATATTTCCATTGGACCTTTTCTGTAATCTAAAATATATCTAAAATAAAGATTAACATATATAAAAAGAAAAATAGACAAGCAACCCAGTTTAAAAATGGGCAAATAATTGTACAGACATTTTTCCAAAGAAGAACTAAAAATGGCCAAAAAGTAAATAAACAATTCTCACATGACTAGCTATTAGGGAATTGCAGATTAAATCTACAATGATATACCATTTCACTCCTTACAGACTGGCCATTAATTAAAAGACAGATAACTACAAGTTCTGGAGAGGATGTGGAGAAATAGGAATATTCCTTCACTACTGGGAATATAAAATTGTGAAGCCTCTGTGGAAGTCAGTTTGGCACATCCTCAAGAAGCTAAATATTGAACTGTCATATGATCCAGCAATCCCATTTCTAGGAATATATTCAGAAGAACTGAAATAAAGGGCAGGAACAGACATTTGCACACTGATATTCATAGTGGCATTATTCACAATTGCTAAAAGATGGGATCAATCCATGTCCATTGACCAATGAACTGATAAAAAATTGTGGTATATGCATATGATGGTATATACATTCAGTTGTAAGAAGCAATAAAGACAGGATGCATAGGACAACATGGATTAACCTTGAGGACATTATGTTCAGTGAAGTAAGCCAGACACAAAAGGACATATACTGTATGTCTTACTAATATGAAGTAAATGTGATGAGTAAATGCATGGAGTTAAACTATGAAGCATAGGTACTAGAAGAGAGAATAAGGGTTGAGAAGAGGGAGCTGACTCTGAAGGTTTGTGGAATGTAATTAATAAGGTGGACTCTAATTGTGTAGAAATGGATAGCATTGATGGTGACAAATTATAGTGAGTATAACTAACACTGCCAATTTATAAATGTAAATATGGGTGAAAGGGGTAGCCTAAGAATGCTACAGTATAATCTAGGGACTGTATAGCATAGTGATTTCAGTGATGCATGATGGATGATGGATGATGATTGTGATTAATATTACAAATATAAGAATGTTCCTCTATTACAAGTTGATAAGAATTTTAAAATACATGGGAAAATACAACTAATATAACATAGAGACAACAGGTAACAGTAATTTTGTAATATTTTTACAACAATGGCCAAGAAGATATTATAACATTGCTAAGGGTTAAAAATGGGGGCATATAAGGGGTATGGGACTTTTTCTTTTGGAGAAATTCTTAAATGGAGTGAGCTGTTGACAGCACAACTCTGGATTAAACTGAAAGCTGTTGATTGTTCACTTTGGATGGATTGTACAAAGGAGGGTACCATAGAACCCAGTGAACCCTGTGGTGAATGATGGACTGGGGTTAGCAGTACAAATATGAGATCGTTGTCTCATGAACTATAATATATATATAACACTAATACATGTTGTTAATAATAGGATGATTTGTGGGAAAATACACCAAATATACACTATGAACTATAGATCACAGTAATATTATGACATTCTTTCATCATTTGTAATAAATGTCACAACAATATAAGGTGTTGTGGTGGGACAGTGTATGGAAATCTTGTATGATATGCATGATTATTCTTTAAAAATAGTCAAATGCAAGGCAAAAAAATAAGGCAATGAGAAGCACATTTAAAGGTGTGTTTCTAGGTTTTATACATGCCTTAATAGTAAGAAGCTTGAGGACAGGAATGGTTTATTAATTCAGTGGGCCCAGAGTATTGGGAAATGTACTGATCACCTGATAATTGCAGCATTTCTCTTCAGAATCCCAGATTTCTTTTTTGCAAAGTCTTTAATTATACTCTCCATTATCCTCAAACAACTGGACTCAACTTTTGTAAGTTTACATTCAATAGTTAGTTAACACATTTTGCATTTTACAGTGAAAATAAAACTCAGCCATCTAATGAACCTCCCCGTTGCCTCAAATGGAACTCAACCAACATCTTTTCCTTCTACTCTGGCCATGGTGTTTTCATCACTAGCAACCTTCAAAAGCACGCAACTTAAATATTTACCTCTTTTTTCTTTCCATTACAAATTATTCCTTTCAGTTTGTTCTTCACATTAGCATTTTAAAAATTTACTTTTGGTGTCCAGCACTATTTAGTGTTAGTGTCCAGCTAAATTTACAAAAAGCTAATTTTGACCTGGAGACATATATATTCCCCTTTGGGGTGAGCAGACCATAGTAACTCATCCTAACACTAGTTCACTAGCACCATGATTTATTAACTTCACCACACTGGCAATTATTTGCAAAAAGGTTTTCTTCCCCATTAGACAGTGAACTTCATGTAATTAGGAAGCTTGCCTGCTGTTCATTGCTGTGCCCTAGGTGCCTGGATCAGAGAGGGCACTCAACAAATGTGTTGAATTCATTTATGAATTTATCAAAAGAAAAATGGAAAAAGGTAAGGCAGGGGACATCTAGGAATTTTCTTTGTCTGACTCTTCATCCACACACAAGAAAAATAGCAAAGCTGAGGCAGCACACTGGAACTGACATGGGCCAAGGAAAAATAAAACAGATAATGCCCAAAGCAGAACATAAAGAAAAAGGTTTACCTTGTTACAATAATGTACAGAAGTACTATTCTTAATGCATAAGTGTGGTTTCTAGGTACCCTAGGCTTGGAACATCCTCTTCTGCTCAAATGCAGAATTTGATTCCACAAACACACTACCCATCAGCAATTTAGCAACTAAAATATTTCTCTGCAATAAACACTTTTTATCATTAGTCTAAATATCAATTATTATAAACAGTCTCAAAGTGAAAGAAACATGGAAGAGAAAATATAGCTTATGCTATGAGACTAAGGAAATGAGATACTTTGTTTCCCACTCTCAACCTTACTTGTTGAGAACTTCCTATTTTTTAAGAGCACAATAAATGAATGGTTTATATAATTTTTTTCATATTAACGTTTTTAATTTAAAATAGTACATTCATTAAACATTTTTTTAAAACTCATGTTTCTAGAATATAGACACACATAAATATTGTCATAGATTTTCATACATATCAAATTTGAAACATATTAATAAAGCATTAAAAAAGTGTACAATCAATGGTATTTGGTGTAATCACTTAGTTGTGTATTCATCACTTCAATCATTATTAGAGCATTTTCATTATTCCAATAATAAAACAAAAACCTAATCACCTCTCAATTTCTCTACATTTCCCCTGCCACCTAATTTATTTGCATTTATATTTTGTAAAAAAGGTTTATATGTGCAATATTACCCATATTCATATTTCACATGAGGTTTTCAGTCCGTCACATTTTTTAGCTTTCCTTCTAGTAATATACATGTCCTTAGACTTTTCCTTTCAACCACTGACACACCAATGTAGTGGTTCTGCTAGTTAAAAACACTATGATGTGTTTTCACCATTTTCTATTCATTTTCAAAGACTAACAACCTTTTTACCAATTATGCACTGATCACCCTCAGATTTCCACTCTCTACCATCATGCTATTTTCTGGTGACCTATATTCCAGTTTTTAACTCCATGAGTTTATACAATATATTAATAGCGCAATCATACAGTATTGATGGACATCTGGGTTGTTTCCATCTTTTCAGAATTATGAATAACACCACTGTAAACATCAGTGTGCAGATGTCTATTTCTATCACTGCTCTCAGGTCTTCTGAGGATATGCCTAGTAGTGGTTTTGCCAGGTCACATGGCAAGTCTATATTCAACTTCCTTAGGAACTGACAAACAGTCCTCCACATTGGCTGTATCATTCCAGATTCCCACCAATAGAGAATAAGGGTTCCTATCTCTCCACATCTTTTCTAACACTTATAGTTTCTCTTACCTTTTAATAGTGACCATTCTAATAGGTGTGAAATATTTCATCATAGTTTTGATTTGCATTTCCCTAATCTCTAGTAATGCTGAATATTTTTCCATGAGTTTTTCCACCGTTTTTTATTTCTTCTTTGGACAGCTGTCTATTCAAGTCTTTTGCCCATTTTTAATATGGAAGTTTCTCTTTTTATTGCTGAGTTGTAGAATTTCTTTACATATCATGGAAATTAAACCCTTATCAGATAAGTGATTTCCAAATATTTTCTCCCATTGAATTGGCTGTCTTTTTCACCCTTTTGAAAAAGTCCTCTGAGGTGCAAAAGCATTTAATTTTAAGGGGGTCCTATTTATCTGTTTTTCCTTTTCTAGCTCTTGCTTTGGGTGTAAGGTCCAAGAAACCACTACATACCACAAGATCTTGAAGATATTTTCCTACATTTTCTTCTAGGAGTTTATGCTTATTGCTTTTATATTTTGGTCTTTGATCCATTTTGAGGTAATTTTTGTATAAGGTATGAGATAGGGGTCTTATTTCTTTCCTTTGGATATGGCTATCCAGTCCTCCCAGCACCATGTGTTGAACAGACTGTTCTGGCCCAGCTGAGTGGGCTTAACAGCTTCATCAAAAATCAATTGACTGTAGATGTGAGGCTCTATTTCTGAGTTCGTGATTCAGTTCCATTGGTCAATCTGTCTGTCTGTATTCCAGTATGATGATTCTTTTTTATTTTTTTTTAACCTCTGTAGCTAAGCAAGATGCTTTAAATCAGGAAGTGAAAGTCTTTCAACTTCATTCTTTTATAAGACATTGTCGGGTATTTAGGGACCCTTCCCATTCCAAATCAATTTGATAATTGGATTTTCCATTTAGCAAAACAGGCTATTGGTATACTTATTGGAATTTTCTTGAATCAGTAAACCAGTTTGGGTAGAATTGACATCTTAACCATATTTAGCCTTCCAGTCAATGAACAAAGAATGTCCTTCCATTCTTTGTTTCCAGGAAACTGTCTTCTTCAGTTTCCTTTGCACTTTTCTATCCAGTTTCCTTTTCAGTTTACAGGAAACTGTTTTCTTCAGTTTCCTTTGACAATGCTTTGTAGCTTTCTGAATACACGGCCTTTATGTCCTTGGTTAAATTTATTCCTAAATATTTGATTCCTTTGGTTGCTATTATAAATGGAATTTTCCTCCTGATTTACTCCTCAGGTTGGTTGGTCATCAGTAGTGTATAAAAATGCTAGTGATTATTGAGTATTAATCTTGTATCCCACAACTTTACTGAACTTCATCTATTAGTTCTAGAAGCTTTGTTGTGGATTTTTTGAGATTTTCTAGATATAGGACCATATAATCAGGGAATAAAGTTTTACTTCTTCCTTTCCTATTTGGGTGCCTTTTATTTCTTTATCTATGCTAATTCCTCTAGCTAGAACTTCTAGCACAATATTGAATAGCAGTGGGGACAATGGGCATCCTTGTCTTATTCCTGATCTCAGTGGGAAATCTTTCAGTCATTCACCATTGAATACAATGGTAGCTATAAGTTTTTCATATATGCACTTTACCATACTGAGAAAGCTTTCTTCTATTCCTGTATTCTGAGTGTTTTTATCAAGAAAGGATGCTGTATTTTGACAAATGCCTTTTCTGCATTAATTGAGAGGATCAAATGATTTTTCTTCTTCAATTTATCAATGTAGTTTATTAAACAAATTGATTTTCTTGTGTTGAACCACACTTGCATACCTGGGATAAAACCAACTTGATCGTGGTGTATAATTCTTTTAATGTGCTTTTGGATTTAGTTTGCAAGAATTTTGAGGATTTTTGCATCTATATTCATTAGAGAAATTGCTCTGTAGTTTTCTTTTTTTCATAATATCTTTATCTGGTTTTGATACTAGGGTGATGTTGGCTTCGTAGAATGTGTTTGGTAGCATTCTTTCCTGTTCAATATTTTGGAAGAGCTTGAAAAACATTGGTATTAGATTATCTTTCAATGGTTGGTAGAATTCACCTGTGAAGGCATCTGGTCATGGGCTCTTCATCTTGGAGAGGTTTCTGATGATTGTTTCAACCTCAACCTCTTGTGATTGGTTTCTTGAGGTCTTCTATTTCTTCTACAGTCTGTGTAGGTTGTTCATGTGTTTCCATGAATTTGTCTATCTCATCTACATTTTCTAGTTTTTTGATGTACAGTTGTTCATATTATTCTTTTAGGATCTATCTTATTTCTGCAGGGTCAGTGATCTCTTCCCGATTTTATTTCTTTGTGTCTTCTCTTTTTTTCTTTGTTAGTCTAGCTAAGGGTTTAGCAAGTTAGTTGATCTTCTCAAAGAACTGACTTTTGGTTTTGTTGATTTTCTCTATTGTTTTTATGTACTTGATTTCATTTATTTCTGCTCTGATCTTTAATGTTTCTTTCTTTTGGCTTGATTTGGGATAAGCTTGTTCTTTTTGTAGTTCTTCAAGGTGTGCAGTTAGATCTTCAATTTAGCTCTTTCTTCTTTTTTAATGTAAGCATTGATGACTATACTATAAACTCCCCTCTCAGCACTGTCTTTGCAGTGTCCCATAGATTGATATGTTGTGTTCTCATCTTCATTCATTGCAAGATATTTACTGGATTCTCTTGCAATTTCCTCTTTGACCCACTGATTATTTAAGAGTGTTTTTTAATCTCCATATATTGCTGAATTTTCCCCTTTTCCATCCATTATTGATTTCCACCTTCACTCTGTTATGATCAGAGAAGTGTTTTGTATAATTACCATCTTTTTTAATTTATTGAGACCTGTCATGTAACCCAAAATATGATCTATCCTGGAGGAGGATCCATGAGCACATGAAAATAATGTATATCCTGCTGTTTTGGGGTATAATGCTCTATAAATGTCTGTTAGGTCTAGTTCATTTATTATATTATTCAAGCACTGTTTCTTATTGTTTTTCCACTCTGTTTCTTTACTTATCCTCTGTCCAGATGTTCTATCCAATACTGAGAGTGGTGTATTGAAGTCTCCAACTGTTATTACAGAGATATTTATTTCTCTCCTCAGTTCTGCCAGTGTGTGCCTCATGTGTTTTTGGGCATGCAGATTAGGTGCATAAATATTTAGTATAGTTATTTCTTCTAGATGAATTGCCCCTTTTATAAAATAATGACCTTCTTCATCCCTTAGAACAGTTTTGTATTAAAATCTATTTTGTCTGATATTAGTATTGTTACTCCAGTTCTTTTTTGGTTACTTATTTGCGTGGAATACCTTTTTCCAATCTTTCACTTTCAACCTGGCTGTGTCCTTATGTCTGATGTGATTCTTTTGTAGGTAGCATATAAATGGCCCATTTTTAAAATCCACTCTATCAGTCTCTGTCTTTTGAGGTGGGAGTTCAAGCCATTAATATTCATTGTTATTAACTGTAAAGGCATTAATTATTTCATCCATTTTGACCTTTGACTTTCCATTGTCATATCTTACTATTGTCTGCCTTTTTATCCTTTAATTTACTCTTCCTAATAGTCTTCATTTCTACACTCTTTTCCAAGTCTCTTGCCCTCCTTTTTTCCTTTTAGGCTGCAGCATTCATTTTTGTATCTCTTCTAACTCTGGTGTTTTGGTAACATACTCTCTCATTTTGTTTGTTCGTGAAGACTTTAAACTCACCCTAAGTTTTAAAGTACAGTTTTGCCAGATAATTTGTGTCTAGCAGTTTTTCTCTTTTAGTACCTTAAATACAGCATACCACTTTCTTCTTGCCTCCATGGTTTCTGATGAGAGGTCAGCCCTTAATATTATTAAGGATCCCTTGCAATTGATAAATGCACTTTGGAGCATTGCCACTGAGCATGGATTATCGTTTACATGGTAGTTTGCATTCTCTCCCACACAATTCTGTAGTTTATAGGAAGATATATAATGTCCTTTATTTGTCATTGCAATATGTTTCAGGATGATACCCAAATCCCAAAAAAGCCCCTGTATTACACCTGTTTATCCCTCTCCTTATTCCCAGAGCCTCCAGTGGCCCCTGCCTCCACATCAGTGTTGTAATTTCTTCCATTGCTAGAATCACAATAAGTTTATAGTAGAATTCCAGTAAGCCCACTCTAGTCTACAGTTCACTCCCCAATCCTGAGGATCCTGGGATGGTGATGTCCACTCCAGCTCTAATTGAGAGGCAGCTTTGATCCCTTACACCCAATGGATGGGACTCTCTTGCTTGTAGTTGTACACTCTCTCGTTTCCTTGCTATGGGGGTTTTCAAACCTCACCTCCTTGTTAGTTGACGTGGATGAGTCCAATGAACTGGAGAGTAGGTGCTGCAACTCCACTGAGGCTTAGCGCCCAGGTGGCACATGGATAGCCCAAAGATTCAAGTCTCTTGGATGTAAACCTTCCAACTCCAGCACAAAGTATAGGTTCAAATAGAAGGGACAGATGAGCCATGTGTAGGGAAGACATATCTGAGTCCACCTCTATCATTCTCAGGATCATAAACTCCAAAGTAGGGCCCACAGACAAGGAACCAAACTCCAGAGCTATCTTCCCTGACCATAGGACCTGGTGTCCCCAGAGCCCTCAGGAGCCTCACTATTTGGGGTAGTATCCCCTTTGGAAGTCTATGAGGTCCTGCTGAGATGTGCATGAGCGTTACCTCTGGGATGATCTCCCGACTCACTTTGAGGTCTCTTAGCCATATAAACTCATTTGTCTTTACCTTTTCCCCTTTTTAGTCAAGATCTTTTTCCAGTTGCATTGCTAGATGGTGGTTGGTAGTAATCCCTCAATGCCAGGGAAGCTCATCCCTGAGAGTCATGTCCCACACTGGGGAGAATGTAATGCACTTATATCCTGACTTTGGCTTTGAGAGAGGCCACATTTGAGCAAAAGGGTGGCTCTCAGGAGACAATTCTTAGGCACCCAACACCACTATGCTAAGTTGCAATTTCAAAAGCAAATGCTCACAAGCATCATCATCAATATCAATGTCCCATCAATGGATGATCCTCCTTCACCAGTCATTTCCCCTGCACTTGGGGAATTGTTGCTACTCCATTACAGAACATGGCAGAGCTCTGCAGGATGGGAATTCAGTAGGCTCTTGGTTATTGTGTGAATCTCTACCCACTGTGACAATGCCCCATGAACATCTGAACACATTTATATACCTTAAATGTACATCCAGGTGAACTTCCTCCTGTGTATCCTCCATCACTGACACCCCACACCAATGATCCTCCTCTGCCCCAGTTGCAACCCTTCTGTGATCCACACCTTATTCAAAACTGGAGCTAATAAAATAGCCAAATACAATTGATAGGAAAATGAAATAATGATAGATTTGAATATAAGAAATAAAATACATAATAATTTAAAAAACTAAAAATAACAATATTAAAAAATTAGGATATTAAAAAAATAATGAAAAGTATTTAAAACAATTTTTTTTGACATTTTGCCTTTCATCACTCTACTACCAGTTCTCCTGTATGTACAGTGATATTTTCTTCCATTTATTCCCCACCGACTTACTTTTTTCAATTTGTTTTCAAAGACGTTTTAGGTCACAGTAAAGTCACATACAGAATACAAGGAACTCCCATATACCAACATCCTCCCCCTTTTCCCCCATCCCATATTAATACCTTTTATATATGATTGGTACATGTGTTACTACTGACATACATATTGTGAAACTTAGCTACTAACCAGTCATTGGTTTACATTATGGTTTACATTTTAAACTGTACACTTTTATAAATTTTGATGATATTTAACATGGCCTGTGTCCATCATTGTTAGATCATGTAGAACACTTCCATGGCCCACTATATACCCCCTGTTCTATCTATTCTATTCCTTACTCCCCTCCCCTCAGGGCCCATGGTGACCACCCAGCTTCACTCCTTGGTTAACAAGGTTCATAGTTACTTGCAACAACACTGAGGTTGTGACAGTGGTTTCTCCTCCCCTATTAGGAACCACTCTAATGGTTCCTAATGCTCTTGAGAGACTCCCACACTTTTCAGAACATATTGGTCTTCCACAGGATGGGAGTGCAAGACCTTCCAACTCATTATGTGGGTTTCCACCCACTGATATAACACATAGGACAAAATGATCACTCACACATTCCCTAGAAACCTGCCCCAGGTACTCCCTGTCCCAAATGCACCCCTGCTCCAACAGCCTAAACCAGTAACCCTTCCTGCATAATTTTGTACTTTAAACCATATACCTGCCAATCTCCAGTGTTCACCTGGTCCTCCCCCAACCCTCCTCCCAGTTCCATGGGAACTTTTTTCAATTCCACCTTCCCCACTCTACCCAGCTGTCAAACTTGTACCACCCAACTAAATACTTTCACTACACTCCTGTCATATCCCTTCAATGCCCGACTGCCCACTTCCACCTTTTCACAGATTACGCCCGTATGGACATTGGCTTACAAACTTTTCCCTCTATATTACCTGTAAACCTATCTTACAGAAAATAGCTCTCTAAGTCTGCTCAATTTGCTTAATTCATATCCGTGAGATCATGTAATATTTGTCCTTCAATTCCTAACTTGCTTCATTCAACATAAGGTCCTCAAGATTCATCCATGTTATCCCATATTATTCCTCCTTACACCTGAGTAATATTCCATTGAATTCATGTATCACATTTTGTTTATCCATTCATCTGTTGATGGGCATTTGGGTTGATTCCAACTTTAGGCATTAGTGAATAATGCCTTTGTGAACATTAGTGTGCATGTATCTGTTTGTGACCTTGTTTTCAATTCTTCTGGGCATATACCCAACACTAGAATTACTGGATCATATGGCAGTTCTACAGTTAGTTTTCTGAGGAACTGCCAAACTGACCTCCACAATGGCTGGACCATTCTACATTCCCATAAGCAGTGGATGAGGGTTCCCATTCCTCCACATCCTCTCCAATAGTTGTAGTCCTCTGTTTTTTCAGTACCTGCCAGTCTAACAAGTGTAAGATGGTATATCATTGTAGTTTTGATTTGCATTTCCTTAATAGCTAGTGATGTTGAGTATCTTTTCATGTGCTTTTTACCCATTTGTATTTCTTCCTTAGAGAAGTGTCTTTTCAAGTTGCTTGTCCATTTTTTAATGGGTTATTTGTCTTTATATTTTTAAGGTGTAAGATTTCTTCTTTATATATGCTAGCTATTAGGCCCCTATCAGATATATGGTTGCCAAATATTTTCTCCCATTGGGTCGGCTGCCTTTTTATTTTCTTGATAACCTCCTTTGAAGTGCAAGTTTTTAATTTTAAGGAGATCCCATATATCTATTTTTTTCTTTCACTATTCATGCTTTGGG
The DNA here is from genome assembly GCA_029593785.1 of Cabassous unicinctus. NCBI lineage: Eukaryota > Metazoa > Chordata > Mammalia > Cingulata > Chlamyphoridae > Cabassous > Cabassous unicinctus. Next base: position 11,211 of record JAQZBX010061976.1, read on the forward strand.
TATGAAGTTTATGAAATCATTTCCCATTACAAACTCCTGTAGATGCTTCCCTACACTATCTTCCAAAGTCTTTATGGTCTTGGCTCTTATATTCAGATCTTTGATCGACTTTGAGTTGATTTTTGTACAAGGTGTGAGATGGTGTTCCTCTCTCATTTTTGGATACGGATATCCCATTGCTTAAGCACCATTTGTTGAAGAAGCCATTCTCTTCCAGTTGAGTGGGCTTGGTGACCTTGTCAAATATCAGATGACTGTATATGTGATGATCTATATCAGAACTCTCAATTCAGTTCCATTGGTTGGTATGTCTATGGGGAACCACCAACCCCAGGAATTGCTTTTCCCTTGAAGTCCCATTTATCTTTAGAACTTAAAAAAATATGAACATTAAATGAAGTATAAAGAGGATAAAATTAAATCATCCAAATAAAATAAATTTTAATCTGGGTTTACTCAGAATCCAGCAAGGATAAATATATGAAGCCCAACTATGTTACTTTGGTAATACAGAAACTGAATGTTTCACCCATTTACATATATCCATCAGTATTTCTCCTTTCAATATTTCTCTTATTTTTTCCTACACTGCTTTCATTCTATTGTCAAAATGAATGTTCATCAATAAACATGCAGTTAGCTTTATGCCCAGTTAAACTGTAGGAATTTATAAATATACATTTCCAAAAATGATAACCACACTACTTTCCTAAATCAATGCAAAGAATTTAAAGAAAATATGACTAAAGACATAAAAGATATTAAGTAAACACTGGGTGAACATAAGAACAATCTGAAAGCCTGCAGTGAAATGTAACAGACTTTATGGGAATGAAAGACATGATGGATGAGATTAAAAATATATCAGAGGCACATAAAAGCTGATTGGAATGGCTCAAAGATACAATTAGTGATTATGAAGACAAAAATCTGAACTATAAAAGACAGAACAGAAGGAAAAAAGAATGAAAAAAATGGAACAGGGCCTCAGAGAACTGAATAACAATGTGAAACACACAAACATATGCATTATGGGTGTCCCAGAAGGAGAAGAGAATAGAAAGGAGGCAGAAAGTATATTTGAGGAAATAATGAGCAAAAACTTATGAAAGACATAAATATTAATATCCAAGAAGGACAACACATCCCAAATAAAATAAATCTGATTAGACCTACCCCAAAATACCTACTATTTGGCATGAAAAATATCAGAGATAAAGAGAGGATTCTGAAAGCAACAATAGAAAAGTGTATCATCACATACATGGGAACCTCAATAAGATAATGAGTGCCAACTTCTTATCAGAAACCATGGCAGTGACAAGAAAGTGGTATGGCATATTTAAGGTACTGAAAGAGAAAAACTGCCAGCCAAGAATTCTGTATCTGGCTCATTCAAAAATGAGGGTGAGGTCAAAATCTTCAAAGAAAAACAAAAACTAATAGACTATGCTACCAAAAGACCAGAATTACAAGAGATACTAAAGGGAGTGCTACAGTCTGAAAAGAAAAATCAACAGCAGAAGACAAGGAGAAGAGGGTAGAAATGAAGATTATTAGGAAGGGTAAATTAAAGGGTAAAAAGACAGACAATAGTATGATATGACAACAGAAAAACAAAGGACAAAATGGATGAAGTAATGCTTTTACAGCAAAACATTGAATATTAATGACTTGAACTCTGCAATCAAAAGACAGATTGATAGACTGGATAAAAAAATACGACACACACACACATATATAGTATATAAGAGACTCACCTCAGATGTAAGGACACAACAAAAGTTTTATGTGAAAGGTTGAAAAAAGATAGTCCATGAAAATAGTAACCAAAAAAGAGATGGAGAAATAATACAAATATAGGAAAAAAGAGATTTTAAGTGCATAACTGTTATAAGGGATGAAGAAGGTCATTATATATATTAATAAAAGGGTCAATTCAAGAAGAAATAACTATACTAAATATTTATGCTTCAACCTGAGTGCCCCAAGATACATGAGGCACTCACTGGCAAGCTAAAGGGAGGAAGAGACGTATCTACAATAATAAATGGACCCAAATAGAGGGGCTGCTGAGGGCTCTGGAGACACCCATGTCCATGTCAGGGCAAATAGCTACAGAGCTTGGTGCCTTATCAGTGGGCCCTACTTTGGAATCCGTTTTCCTGACAGTGACAGAGTTGGACTCAAATATGTCTTCCCTGCATATGGCTCATCTGTCCCGCCTATTCAAACCTATACATGGTGCTGGAGTTTGTAGGTGTACATGCAGAGACTGGAGTCTTTGGGCTGTCCATTTGCCAACTGGGCCTGGAATCTCAGTGGAGATGCAACTCCTACTCTATACCTCAATGGACTCACCCAGGACACCTGGCAGGGAGATGATGATGGACAATGGCCATCCCAGGGAATGGAGAGTCTGCAGCTGCAGGCAGGATAATCCCATCCATCTTGTCCATGGGATATAAGCCCCCTCTCAATTGGAGGTGAAGTGGATATCACCATCCCAGACTCTTCAGGATTGGGGAAAGAGCTATGGACTAGAGTAAGCTTACTGGCATTCTGTTACACACATATTGTGATTCAAGCAAAGGAAGAAATTCAACATTAATGTGGATCCAGTGGCCACTGGATGCTCTGGGGGCAAGGAGAGGGAAAAGCAGTTGTAATACAGTTTTTTTGGGACTTGGGAATTATCCTGAGTGACACTGTAATGACAGATATAAGCCATTTTGTATCATCATATAGCATGTAGAACTGGGTGGAAAGAGTGTGGTCTACAATGTGAACTATGGTCCATGCTTAATGGCAAAGCCCCAGGATGTGTATATCCATTGCAGGTGATGTGCCACACTAATGAAGGATGTTTATGTGGGAGGTTGTGGGAGGTGTGGGAGGTGGGGCATATGAGAATCCCTTTAATTTTTGTGTAACATTTATGTCCATTAAGTATTTTTTTTAGAAAAATATAAAAAAATTTTATTTTAAAAATAATAATAATAAATGGAGACTTTAATACCCCACTCTGTACTGGATAGGCCATCAGAACAGAGGATAAATAAAGAAACAGAGAGCTTGAATAATATGTAAATGAACTAGACCTAACAGGCATCTCTAAAGCATTGCACCCCAAAACAGTATGATATACATTCTTTTCAAGTGCTCATGGTTCATTCTCCAAGGTAGACCATATGCTGGGTCATAAGAAAAATCTCAATAAATTTAAAAAGATTGAAATTATACAAAACACATTCTCAGATCATAACAAATGATGTTGGAAATCAATAATGGATGGAAAAAGGGAAAGTTCAGAAATACATGGAGATTAAACAACACACTAAATAATCAGTGGGTCAATAAAGAAATTGCAAGAGAATTCAGCAAATATCTTGAGATGAATGAAAATGAGAACACAACATATCAAAATCTATGGGACACTGCCAAGGCTGGGCAGAAAATGAAATTTATAGCCCTCAATGCTTACATTTAAAAAAAAGAAAGAGCTAAAATTGAAGATATAACTTCACACTGGGAGGAACTAGAAAAAGAACAGCAAACTAATCCCAAACAAAGCTAAAGTAAAGAAATAGTAAAGATCAGAGCAGAAATAAATGAAATGGAGAAAAAAAGATCAATAGAGAGAAGCAACAAAACTAAAATTTGCTTCTTTGAAAAGATCTATAAAATCAACAAACCCTTAGCCAGATAGACAAAGAAAAAAAGAGAGAAGATGCAAATAAATAAAATCAGAAATAAGAGGGGGGATATTACCACTATCCCTATAGAATTAAAAGAGATCATAAGAAGATACTATGAACAGCTGTATGCCAAAAAAACTGGACAATATAGAGGAGATGGACAGATTACTAGAAACACGTGAACCATCTACACTGACCCTAGAAGAAACAGAAGACCTCAAAAAAACCAATCACAAGTGAAGACATTGAAACAGTCATTAAAAGCCTCCCAAAGATGAAAAGTGTGGGACCAGATGGCTTCAAAGGTGAATTCTAGGAATCATTCAAAGATGATCTAATATCAATCTTACTCAAGCTCTCCAAAATTTGAACTGGAAAGAATACTACAAACTCATTCTATGAAGCCATCACCTAATACCAAAACCAGATAAGATACTATGAAAAAAGAAAATTACAGACCAATATCTCTAATGAATATGGATGCAAAAATCATCAACAAAATACTTGCAACCCAAATGCAAAAGCTCATTAAAAGAATTGCACAGGAGGGGCAAGATGGCATTGGTTTAGGTGGGCATTCAACATCTCTTTCACAGAGGATAGCTGATTGGGGACAGGTTCCTGCCCGAGCGGTCTGTTCTAAGAGCCACAGAGTGAGAACCTTAGGGACATCAATCTGGAGGGATCTGGACAGTGAGGTGGATTGCTCAAGATAAAATCATGAGTTTTTCCCCAGCTGGCTAAGCCCCACCCTCAGGGCAAAGGGCTAACGAACCCAGATTCCCGCTGGCAATCTGGTGAGAGGGAGCATTCTCCGAGAGTGGGAGGGTTCTGGCAGAAGGTGGAGAGGGGTTTCCTTTATGTGGATTTGGCTGTCTAGACCCCCTTGCAGGTTTGGGGAGCAAATCAGCCGGCTTGAAACAGCACCAGGCTGAGGGGAGAGGCAAATCTGCTGAGGAAGCCTGATTTACCTAAGAGCCCAGTGATACTGAGGCTTGGCTCCGGAGGGGGTGGAGTCAGCCAATTTTATTGTTCTGCATTGACAAGCATCAGAGCTTCAGCTCCCTTGGGGAGGCCAGGAAATGGGAAGTGCTTGATTAGTTTCCATGAGCCTATTTGGGTCCCCTTGGTGAAGGGGTGGTCTAAAAGAGGTCTTCTTTTAGGTCCCTAATTTCTCCAAAAAAAGTCACTTAAAAAAATTTTTTTTAACTTAGTTTAATAGCTAAAATGTGCCTCACAACCTGCAGATAGAACATTGCAGGGCAATTGATTGATGAACACAAGCAGGCTGAGAGGTTCCACAGGGTCCAAGAAGGAACACTACTCTTCCTTACCTTTGTTTGACTGCTTGCTTGTGTGATTGGTTGGTTTTTCTTTGTTTATTTGTTGTCTCTTGTTTTTCATTCCTCTTTCCTCTCCCCTTCCTCCTTTCTTTCTTTTTTTAAATTTTAAATTAGGTGCTGCTAGCTTGTCTCTTCTTTGCTGTGATTCTTCTTCAGTGATTTCCCATTCTCTGTCTATATTGATTTTGTCTCCCAATGCTATCTCTTTTCCCTCCTTCATCTTTCTGCCTTCTGATTTCTGTTGAGTCCTTACATACCACGTTTTTTCATTAGCCCACAACTTCAAGGGTGTCAATTACTATTCTATCTATTTTGTTTTCTTCATTTTTTATTAATATTAACTTTTTCCTTTCAGTACTTTCTTTACTCTTTCTCTCTCTCCTCATCATTCTAGCCTTCTAAATCGTTATATATATTTTTCTCTATTTGGTTTCCCAGTCCATTGTAGATACTCCACATTTTTTTCATATTATCTACACTGCCTACATGAGTTAAAATATTCATTTTACTAAGTCTTATATGGCCTGTCTTCTAACTTTTTTTTTATTGTTGGTAAAAATCAAAATTTTTTACAATACATACCAATATTTGTAAAGTGATATATAAATACATATGCATATATGTGCATTTGCTTACATAAATGTTATTATATATATATTTTTTTTTTAAGGTGCTAAGATTACCTAATTATTACTCAGAAATTACAGGGATTCCCATGTTCCCCACCTCCCACACCTCC